>NW_020868644.1:67053-84553 GCF_003789085.1 Penaeus vannamei
GATACTATGGAACCCATTTTCTGTATTATTTTTCCGTTTTCTTTTTCTCTTTCGTTTTCGTTTTTCATCCTGATGGAAAGGAAAGTAATCGCTCTCGGACATTGATGTTTTGACAGGTCCCTAATGAACGCCGTGCTAATTACACAAAGCAACTGTGATTTTTTTTTGAGGGGGGGGGGGTGCGCGGGGAGGGGAGGGGGAGGAGAAGGCTTTGTTATTTCAATCAGATTTAATGGTCGATGAAATATTAACATTATCAATCTTATTCTCTAGAGAGCAGGTACAAAATGTTTATTCAACTGTAATTACGTTAGTCAGTATCATCCGTACAGAAATCTCACATATAATGGCACAATGTACCTACATACATACATGCATACATACATACACATATACACACACATACATACAAGCTTAAACACGATACACGATACAGCGGGTAGATAGACAGACAGATAGACAGACAGAAACATACATACTCTCCCTCTCTCTTTCTTTCCCTCCCACTCACTCACTGACTGACCATCTTCCTCTCCCTTACTTACTCGCTCACTCTCACTCTCTCCTCTCATTATCTCCCTATCTCCTCTCCTTCTCTCCCTCTCTCCTTTTCTTCTCTCCCTCTTTCCCTCTCTCCTTCTCTCCCTCTCTCCGCTCCTTCCCTCCCTCTCTCCTCTCCCTCTTTCCCTCTCTCCTATCCTTCTCTCCCTCTTTCATCTTATCTTCCTCTTTCCTTCTCTCCCTCTCTCCTCTCCCTCTTTCCTTTTCTTCCACTCACTCCCTCACCTCCAACATAAACCCAGGAAAAATAACTCTTGAAATCCAACCCCCAAAAATACTGAAGAATAGCAATAAAAACAATATACAAAACCTATCAAAAGAAAAACAATGACAGAAATAAATAAAAACAATATACAAAACCTATAATGACAACAAACAAGAAAACAGTTCCAGCAACAAAAACAGCAACCCCCTCCCCCAAAAGAAAAAAGAAAGAAAGAAAAGAAAACAAAGAAAGCAGCAACACGAGCCACCACTCACCATCTTCTTCGGTCGAACAGAAAACGGGATCGCTCGCAGGTCCATCCCCAACTCTAGTAAACGCGACGACCTGCAGAGAGTAGTTCGTGTGGGGTCGCAAGCCTCGCAAAGCCACGCTCACGGAATTGGTCGTTTCTCCGCTCAGTTCGCTCGCTGAGGGAACGATGAGGGAATGGAATTAGCTGGAGTAATGTTATATTAGTTCACTTGTTTTATTTTTTATTAACTGGATTGGCGATAGTGATGTTTCTGTTAGTTTTGTTGTTGTTATCATTTTAGTTTTGTATTTTGCTTTAGTTATTATTGTTTTTGTTATTGTTTTTGTTAGTATTAGGAGTAGTAGTAATAGTAGTAGTAATAGCAATAGTAGTATCAGTGCTAGTAGTAGTAGAATTAGTAATAGTAGGGATAGTAAGAGCAGGAGTAGAACTAGTAGTAGTAATTATTTATCATGTTTTGGATATTATTTAGTAGTGACATTGCTCATAGGGTTATTACTATCATCAATGCTATTATTTGTATCATTAATGCTACCATCGATATTGTTATTATCATTAACTATATTGCCAATAGTATTATGATTGATATTACCACCACCATTATTATCTTCCTAACTGTAATTATAATCAAAATCATCGTTATTAGCACCACTGAAGTTACAAATATCATTACTACAATCATTAATCAAATTGTTATAATTCTGTCTGTATTATATGCCTCTGTCACCCCTCCCACTCGGCCCCACACACTTTTTTTCTTTTTTATCATCATCATCGCCATCCTCTTTTCCTTCTTCTTCCTCTCTTCCTCCTCCTTAATGGGTAGCACCACATTGACAAAATAGTTTACACAATAGTCAACTCTGTCCGTAAGCAAACAGCACGGCATAAATTAAAGGATCCTCACTTCTCTCCGCGGGGGCGTAGAGGACACGGTAGCCCAATAGTTCTCCACGGGCGAGGGCGGGGGCGAGTGGATCCCATGACACTAGGACGCTGTGGGCGGTCATGGGCGCGCATCGGAGAGCAGTAGGGGCGGCGGAGGGCACTGGTGGGAGAAAAGGGGGTCTTCGTTATTTTGGGTAAATACACCTGGAGAAGTGTATAATACGGGTTATTTTTTTTTTTTTCTATAGTGACTGTACAAGATAGTAAGTTTATAATTAAAATTCAATTTTGAGTAAAGAAACATACACAGACATTCACTTACACACACTCACACACATACACACACACGTACACACATTCACATACAAATCCACCCACCCACACACACAGAGAAGCACAAACACACACAAACCATATATACAAACCCCTCTTAAAAAGACATACAAAAACACTCTCACAAAAACGAACAACAATAACAGAAAATAATCAATATAAGATGAAAAAAGAGAGAGAAATTACTCACCATCCTCTAGCGTCGAGCTCGTGACTGTGATCGAGGCCGGGCCAGCGCCCTGGGCATTGACAGCTTGCACCTCCACCACGTACTGAGTGTGGGGCATCAGGTCCGAGATCAGGGCCGAGCAGCACGTACCCAGGGCAGAAGAGGACGTGGGGGACGACGAGGACGAAGAGGAGGAAGAGGAGGAAGAAGATGAAGAGGAGGACGAGGAAGAGATGGAAGGCGAGGAGGCCCAGGTGTCGACTTCCACCGTGACGACTTTGTACTGATCGCTCGACACTCTGGAGAGAGGGAAGGGACGGGAAATGGCTTTGTTATTATCATTATCATAATCGTTATCAACATCACGATTATGGTTGCCATCATCTCCATTGTTATCATTACTGTAAAAGCTTTTTCTGTTGCATATATATTTATTATTGTTGTACTCCTTACCTTATTGTCATTATTTTGATTATCATCTTTGATATTATCATTACTATGATTATTATTATCATTATTTTCGTCATCATCATCATCATCATCATTACCATTATCATTGTAATCTTTATTCTATTGTTTTCTTATTGATATCATAACCAACATTATTATCATCATCATTTACCATCTCGGAAAACCAAAGCCACGAACCGTATGAATTCTATTAGGCTGAAAATATTACATTATTTTTCCTTCGACACACACGTATGAACAAAAGACCCGTTAGTATTCACTTAACTTTAAGAAAACATTGAGGTTGAATAGATTTTCTTTTTCCCTCTTTTAATTATGCATAAAGGCATTCAGAGAGCCAACAATAAGAACAGAACAATTGCGGTGTACGAGTGTATGCGATTCATTGTTGAATTCGAATAGGAATATTAATCAAATGAAGTGTTTTGAAAAAGTGTAGTGTAGGAAGTGTTAGATTTTTTTTTGTGTGTGATCTGGATTATTATTATTCTTTTTCTGTTTCTCTTTACTTCTCTCTCTTTCTATCTCCCCTTTTCCCCGTTCTTTCTCTACCACTGGCCTCTGTGTGTGTCTGTATGTTTGTTTTCTCTCTCCTCTCTCTCTCTCTCTCTCTCTCTCTCTCTCTCTCTCTCTCTCTCTCTCTCTCTCTGTCTCTCTCTCTCTCTCTCATCTCTCTCTCTCTTCTCTACTCTTCTCTCTTAATTACCTTTATACCCCCATACAGCTCCCTACCTCCTTTCCCTCCCTCCCTCCCTTTCCGGCACCCTCTCTTCCCCCCTCCCTCTTCCACCACCGACCCCCAGGGCTCCCATATACATTCCCCTCCCCACTCTCCCTCCCCTCCTTCCTCATTCCTCACCTTCTCCCACCCAATCATAACCCTACCATCCACCCCTCACCATCCTCCCTACCCTCCCACAACCCATTACCGCCTCAGATCACCTCACCTCACCCGTCCCACCCGTCTCACTCTCTCCCCCACCCTCCCTCCCTCCCTCTCCCTCCCCCACATCATTCCCCTTCCTCCCCCTTCCTCCCTACCATCCGGTATTCGCCTGCATCCCTTCCCTCACCCCCCTTCAAACAATCCCCTTTCTTCCCCCTCTCTTTCACCCACATCCACCGCCCCCCCACCACCCCTTCCACCACCGAACCCTATTCCATCCCTTCTTCACTCTCTCTCATCTCTGCTCTCCTCATTCCCACCCACCCAACCTCACAGCCAACCAACCCTCCCTCTCCTCACCCACGCTCCACCGGCTCCTCTATCGACACCCACACCACTCTCCGCCACTCCTCTTACCGCAACCCATCTTCCCACCCCCACCTCACCTCCCTCACCCATTCACACCCCCTCCCACATTGTGGGCCGCGGAGGGGTGAGCCTCCTTACTCTCCTACCCACCCCCCTATCGCCTCCCTCGCCATCTCCCACCCCTACTCCACCTGTCCGCGTCTGCGCTCCACGCAATCTCCACTCTCCACCCTTCCCACCCGGCCATCCTCGTGCGCTGCGAGCGCGCATGCTCCCACCCCCACCGGTCCCATCCTTCCCTCTCCTCCCCAGTCCTCCACCCACACCTCCCCCCGACCCTCCGTCAGTCCTACACTTCCCATGCTCCCACCCCCCCGGCTCCACCCCTTCACCTCTCATCACCTCATAACTCGCGAGCTCCATTCTCTCCCACCACTTCCCGCTGCGGTGCACCGGATCTCCCAGCCCCTTGTGGTCCACCTCCCACCCTCCCTTCTCCTCAACCCCAGCTCCACCCCTTCCTCTCGCTCACCCATAACTTCCAGCCTGCCCCAGGCCTGTCTTCCACCGCCCTTCCCTCTCCACCCCACCTTCCCCCCGCACCTTCCCTCTCCACCCCCACCTCTCCACTGGCATCTCTCCCTCTCGCTCACCCACCTTCTCTCCAGCCCCCACCTTACCACCCTTTCCCTCTCCTCACACCATCTTCCAGCCCCACAACCCCACCCCCTTCCTCTCTCAACTTTCCATGCTCCAGCTCCCATCCTTTCCCTCTCCACCCTTCCCACTCCTCCACCATCTCCCACCTCCCACTGGTCTTCTTACACCACTCTTCCCATTATCCTTCCCTCTCCTCACCCTTTCGCCATTCCTTGCTTCCGACTTCGCCCACCTCCCACTCGGCCTTCCCTCTCCTTATTCCCATTCTCCCAGCCCCCTACCTGCCCACCCCTGTGCGCGCGTTCCTCGACTGCTCCAATCTCGCCAACCCCTTACCTCCCCACCGCTGTCCCTCCTCTCATAGCCATCTGCCCACCTTCTCCCTACTCTCACTTATCCTTCCTCTCCTCACTGCGCATCTCCCTACAGCTCCCACCTTCCACCCTTTCCCTCCTCACCCATCTCCCAGTTCCCCACCTCCACGCTCTACTTCCTCTCATTCTACTTCATCTCCCACACCTTTTCCCTCTCCTACCCATCTCCCAGCCCCACTCCACCCCTTCCTCTCCTCACCCATCTCCCACCCCCACTCCCACCCTTCCCTCTCCTCACATCTCCACCCCACCTCCACCCCTTCCCTCTCCTCACCCATCTCTCGACATCTCCCACCTCTCCTCACCCATCTCCCTTTCCCCTTCCGCTCTCCTCACCCATCTCCCAGCCCCACCTCCCACCCCTCCCTCTCCTCACCTATCTCCCACTCTCCCACCTCCCTTTCCTTCCTCTTCACCCCACCTCCCACCCTTCCCTCTCCTCACCCATCTCCCACCCCCACCTCCATCTCCTACCTCTCCCCTCCTCCCCCTCACCCATCCTCCCAGCCACCCACTCCCACCCCTTCCTCGACCCCATCACCCATCTCCCACACCACCTCACCCTCTCCTCTCATCCATTCCCTCTCAACCCATCTCCCACCCAGCACCTCCCTTGACCCCTTCCTCTCATCTCACCCTCCTCCACCCCACCTCTCCCCTTTGTTCTTCCACCCTTCTCACCCACACCACCCTTCCCCTCTCCTCAATTCCTACCACTCCCACGCCTTCCTCTCCTCCCACCCTTCCCTCTCCTCACCCATCTCCCACCCCCACCTCCCACCCCTTCCCTCTCCTCACCCATTCTCTCCTCCCCCCTCCCACCCACCCCTTCCCCTTCCCTCTCCTCACCCATCTCCCAGCCCCACCTCCCACCCCTTCCCTCTCCTCACCCATCCTCCCACCCCCTCCCACCCCTTCCCTCTCCTCACCCATCTCCCACCCCCACCTCCCACCCCTTCCCTCTCCTCACCATCTCCCACCCCCACCTCCCACGCCTTCCCTCTCCTCACCCAGCTTGCCCGTAGCCGACGTAGTAGGCGAGGACCCTCCCGTGCTGGCTGGCCGGGTCCGGGGGGAGCCACGACACCTTCAGGCTGCTGGAGGAAGCGGCGGAGACCTCGACGTCCCTCGGCGGCGCCCCGGGGGCCTCTCCCTCCGTCGTGACCTGGAGGGCCTGCGGGGGAAGGTTGTTTGTTTTATTTTTGTTTGTTTGTTCGTTTTTTGGACTGGTTGTTTATTTAGATATTTATCTATTTATTTATTTATCTATTTTTTTCTAATTATTACTCATCTCATTGGCAATGAATGGAAACCTCCCCTTTTCAATAACAAAAGGAAACCTTGCCTTATTAGCAAAAAAAAAAATAATAATAAAAATAAATAAAATAATAATAATGATAAATAAATAGATAAATGAATAAAACGAAAACCTTCTCATTAGGAATAAAGGAAAACATCACCTCATCATTTAAAGAGGAAACCTCACTTCATTAGTAGGAAAAGAAAACCGCCTTATCATCAACAAATAGAAATCTCACCTTATTAGCAATAATAACAAAATCAATAACAAAAGAATCCTCATCACTGATAGCAAATGGAAACCTTACCTCCTTCATCACAAAAGAACCCCTTATCCCCCTCATTAACAGCAAAAAGAGAACCTCACCTCACCATGTGGAAACCTCGCCTTATTCATAACAATAGAACCCTCTCCCTGATCATTAATAACAAATGGAAACCTCACCGTATTATTAATAAAGAACCCGCCTCCCAATCATTAATAGCAAATGGAAACCTCACCTTATTAATTATAAAAGAACCCTCCCAATCATTAATAACAAATGGAAACCTCATATTAACATCACGTGGAAACTTCACTTCACTTCATTACCAACAAAGTGAAACCTCACCTCACCAAATGGAAACCTCACCTCATAAATAACAAATAGAACCTCACTTCACAACCAACCAAAGTGAAACCTCATTCAATCAAAAGTGAAAAACCTCATCAACAACAAAAGTGAACCTCATCAACAACAAAGTGAACCCTCATCACAACAAACATAAAGTGAAACCTCATCAACAACAAAGTGAAACCTCATCAACAACAAAGTGAATTAACCTATCAAAATCACTAACAAAGCTCGCATTCAACATACCGAAGGATTTCAGAAAGGCCACCATAGCCGATCAATGAAGCCAGTAGAGAGTGATAGAGAATAATCAATGCGTTCGCGGGCGTGGATTATATTAACACCCGCAAAGGCAATTTACCAGAAGTCTCCCTACCTTGCAACACATTAGGAACCCTCACCAGCTCGCCGAATGGTTTCTCCATAAAAGTTGACCTTGCTGCTTAGACAGCATAATCTAGTTGGGCGTTAACGAGGCGTGCACTCAGGGTGTTGAAGTGAGAATGGTATGAATTAATAGATAGTAAAACATAAATATACTATATCAATAAATAATAAAAAATAAACATGGAAGGAGAGAGGAATATTTTTGAGTGATTATATCGAAAAGCGTTAGTTATCATGCATTATTAATCTAATAATTATATCTACTATTACTTTAATTTTATTCTTAAAAGTTAAACTATTTATATATAATGCCACTATAATCATCATGTATTTATCCATTGTAATATACTAATTATACATATATCACCGATTATATCATTAATATACATTATTATCATAATCATTATCAATCATATATTTACTTTATCATCCATATATTTATCTTATATGGTATATATATTTTATAATTATCAAACTTATTATGATACAAATCCTTATACTTATCTATTACCATTTCAAATTATCAAGTTAATATATTAACAATACTATTAAATCATCATCCACTCACTATTACTTATTACTTCACCTTCACTGCATCCACCATACCATTCACCATTACCTTCCCTACCGATCTCTCCTACCTCATACTCACTATCCTCATTTAATCTATCACTTATCTCTCTCATCTCTACTTTACTTATCTCATAATCTCTAATACTAGATATCATCTTCCAATTTCACCCTATCTCACGCGTCTTACTTCACTAAACGAAAAGACACGCAGGTATAAATATAACGTTTATGACGTGTACTTCTGTTATATAGGATAGATTTTGACGTCTGTGGAGGTTTCCTCACAGGCGAGCTTATTGCAACTGGTATCTGCGCGTCAGCCTTTACTACTGAAGGATTAGTGAACGAGCGAGAAGAAAGGTTACCGGTCGGTTCTGGTGAGGGGAAGAGGAAATTTAAGTGAGGTACAACTGAGGAAGAGGGGAGAAGGGGATTTTGATATAATAGTGGGAAAGGAAGAGAGAAAAATAGAATACAGATAGAGAAATAGAGAGAGGATGGAAGGAAAAAGATAAAAAGGATATATAAGAGAGAGAAGGAAAACTAAGACGAGAAAGTAGAGAAATAATGGAGAGGGATTGAAATAGAGGGGAAACTGGATATAAATAAAGAATATAGATAGTAAGGTAGAACCCATATGAGGAGTTAGAATAGAAATATAAATTAATATAGAGAGAGAAAAGGAAAGAGGAAATGAAAGAGAGGTAAGAAGGAAGAAAAATGGAGAGAAGAGGAGAAATAAAGATGGAAAGAGTTGGCGAGAAAAGGGAGAGAAAACTGAGAAAGAAGGTGGAATAGTTTGAGAATGAGAGGAGGGAAGATTGAAAAACTAAGAAAACGTGGAAAAAATTGAGAGAATTATTACAGTAGAGAATGGAAAGTGAGAAAGGAAAAAAAGGAGAAGTGAAAAAGTAGTTGAGATAGGAAATATGAAAATTTTATGAAATAAGAGGAGTGAATTAAATTATAATGAAAGAATAGGCAAAGTGAAGTGGAGGAGAGAAAGGGAAACCAAATTATGTAAAAGATTAAAAAAGGTAAAAGGAAGATGATTGAAAAGTGAAACATTTGATATGTAGAGAGAAAGGAGATATGAGACAAAAGAGTATACATGAGAGAGAGTATAGAGAGAGAAATATAAGAAAAAGATAAGGTATGAAGAAAAAGATCACATGAGAAAAAGAGAGAGAGAACAAAGAAAGAAAGACAGAGAGATCCAACAAATCAATCAATACATGCACCCCCACGCCACCACCTAGGACCACACCAACCACACCACCACACACAACCACAACACATCAATAGCCTACAAGCACCCACACACAACACACAGCACACACACACACCACAGAGAGATAGATGATTGCAGAGCAGAGAGAGGAGAAGGAGATGATGTCTAGAACAGACAAAGAGATACGAAGAGACCGAAAACGCAACAGACCAAATCAAACGTCCAGAGAAGATCGGACACAAAATCCAAGAGATGCCATGAAAACCCAGTGTGAAGGACATGAGCTGGAGTACCAGATAAGATAGATATAGAATACAGCAAGAAAGCAAGAGAGAAAGAGAACAGCAGAGAGAAGAAGAGAGGGAGAGAGTGCACACAGAGTGAGAGAGATGAGAGAGGCACATGGAGAGAGATGAGTAAGAGGAGAGAGAGGAGAGAGCAAGGATAGAGAGGAGAGGCTATGGTCGCAAAAAAAGAAAGACACAGTAGGCCCAGAAGCGCAAAGGAAGATAAGGATATGCGAGCACAAATGAAACTAAATGAAAACACAATTGAGCAAGGCCGAAAAATAAAGAATACCTGTAAGAACAGTACACAATAAAAGAACCAAATCTTAAATGTGCATCAGGCAAAAAGTGACAAAAACTTAACCACAAATACTTTCAAAAACGCAGCGACTGCTACGAGCGTATCGACCTGTCCTATGCTTTCTCGTCCGAATTCTCTGAATGCCAGGGTACTTTCTACGTCGCCAAACATCACTTGCGGTCATCTCTAACTCTCATGCGGGCCCTTCTTACATATCACCTCTATCTCTACTCTCTCTCTCCTCCTCTTTCCTTCATCTCTCTTCTCCTCTCTCCTCTCTAACTACCTCTCTCACATCTCTCTCTCCTCTTTCTCTCTCACTTCCAATACCTCTCTTCTGGAAGATTCATGGAACCCTCTCCGCCTCAGTGCCTCAAATCTTCGCTTTGGTGAGAGTATTCTGATCAGTCTCCTAGATTCCTACTGAATTACTACATTTATTACTACACTTCTATTTTGCAATATGCCTTACCTGGGTAACTCCAATTTTTATCTTCTGCGTTGGGGTCCTATCACAAGCTCTAGAGCGGTTATCGCGATGGATATCTATTTAATTCTCTCTCAATTCTTCTTCCTCTTCTTTTATCTTAAGCTCCTCTCAAAATACCTTCTATTACCTTAGTAGTTCTTGCCAGGAGACCTTTCTTATACTTTCTAAGACCCCAGTGGCTTCCGTCTTTCATCTCTAATTTACCCAATTTGCCTTTCGAGAGCCTCCGTACCCTCCTCCTCTATGGCGTTCTTCCCAAATACCATGACATGTTCAATTGCATCGTGCGCGTTTTCTATCATCCTATAGTTCAATGGTTCTTACATCTTCGTATCCTTCGCCTAACTTCTAGCCTCCGTGCGCCTCCTTTTCCACCACCCCAACAATTCAATCCTTGCGTGAAACAGTAGTCTTGGCTTCCACTTACCACCCACATTTCCACCATGAAGCCTTAGTGACACATCTCACTTCACAGACGAATTAGTTCTCCTCACTCCTCCCCCCTACCGCACTGCCTTTACACCACGCTTACGACCAATTATACCCCACTGAACTACATAACAGCACTAATGTAACCTCGATCCCCCACGCCCTTCTTCCTACCTATCATCCTTCACAACCACTACCTTACCAGCATTTAAGTCTCCACGTATTACCACCTCCCTCCCCCCTCCCTTTTTTTCTTCACCTCCACCTCTCCTCCTCAGGCCTCTTGCCTATTTAGGTACCTCTTCCACACTCACACACTTGTTCGGATTATCCCATCCTCAGCCTCAGTCTCCCAAAGTGACTACCCGATACACCGAACCGAGACGCTTCTCGAGGCGATGTAACGTACGACAAAGACCACACGCCCGAACATCACAGACGGCGCCTCTTACAATGAACTCGAAGCGCGAGATACGGTCATTGTGGACTTACGCATGGGGGAAGAGGGAAGAGCGAGCGCTGCGCGTGCGGGCGCGTGCGGGCGTGTGGCGCGTGCGCTGAAGTGATATCCGTGATGCCAGTCCCACAGTCTCTGGCTGCATCAGCGCTCATAGACTGGTCTCTGATACTCTCAGAAGGTATCGGGCCGAGAACTTGCCTCTCGCTCACTCACCCCTCCTCGTCGCATGCCTCAGTCTCTGTCACTTCCCTCCGGCTTGATTCCAGCTGACGTCCCACAACGTCCCCCCTTCCCCTTCAGAGAGGGAACCACACCCCTCACAGGTCAGAGCTACACCGGACCGCCGTCACTCTGCCTTCCAGTACCGGTAGTCCCTATCGACACTGCCATCATCACCCCCAGTGCCATAGCCTTTCCCAACAGCCCTTTAAAGTTTCACGGGTAGCCTTTTCCCTGCAAGACTACCAGCTGACTCTTTCACCACTCTTTCAAGCTTGGAAATCGCCCCCCTAACTCAGTTAGGGAGGAGGGTCCTCACTATAGGCTGGACCGGCCCAGTCGCGTCGATTTCGCGACCACTACTCTTCTGCACCCAATTAACTGTTGGTGTCGTTCCTACCCTGTTACATCCCCCTTTTCCTCCACATTCTCCTCCTCGCTGTTCAATCACATCCCTCACGCTTTTTCCTCCACACTCCAACCATCCCGTCTCCCGGCACCTGCATACACCTAATCTGAATATCTGACCCATCTTCACTGCAGCCTTTCTCCTCGAACTAGCCATGTCTACCCTCAATCTGTGAAAGGGCGCTCACTCGTCCCAGCCCTCCTTCTCAGGTTGCTTCTTACGCCCCATGACTTTATATGCCTCATTCTCCTAAACTTATCAACTTGCCTTCTACCCTACCTCCCGAAACTCCTAAATAAACCCTCTTTCCTGTTTGCCTCCTTCTCTAATCATGGCACTCTCCTCTCCTCTCTCTCCTTCTTCCCCAGCTAATTGGCGTCATCCCTGAAATCAAGGAGCAGATATTCACAGCACACCATAAAGTGCCAAGCCCTGAACGCCCAGAACTTCAAGAAACGATACCCGCAACACGAGCACAAAAGCCCACACAGCATGTATTTCGAGTTCTCCCCGCGATCTTATTCTGAACCCTACGGTTACGTTGAGTACATCGTCCCCGTTCTGGCTTCGAGGTCGCGCGCTGGCAAACTGGGAAGACGCGGACGAGTGAGTTATTATGAGGACGTTTCGAAGTATTCGGGATCGCATGCAGCACACCGAACTAGGTTCGACGCTGAGAAGGGCCGACACGCGAGAGGGGAAGAAGTGGTCTTTGGTCAGTATGCTCAGCCTAGTGGAGCATGTGCTTCGTATATGAGTCTCGGAATAATTCGTAGATGGGCCTCTTTGTTTGTCCGGCAAACTCTCTCTCTGAGCGGCTTTGGCTTTGTGTGCTCTCTTCAGCTTCTCTATTTTTATGAGAGAGGAGGGAGGGGGGGTGTGATTGATTTTTGTGATCTTCGGGGCTGGGGTTTCCTCCGTTCTGAATTGGGGTGTAATGTTCCTGGGAGTGTCCCAGCATCATCGAATCCTTATGCTCTAGCAGGTCATCCCGCTATCCTCTCCTCACATGTAACCTTCCAGGCACTCCCTTTATCACTCTCTGCAATCTTTGAGGCACCTTCCAAACGATCTTCTTTCCTTTTCTCTCTCTCTCTCTCTCCCCTCTCCCTCCCTTTTCCTAACCTACAGTAGTGGGTCCATCTTCCTTGGTTCCGTACCCGCACTCACTTCTCTAGGGGTGCACTCCTCTGACCATAGTCTCTCCATCGCTCGAGTGGTCTGTGCTCGCGGGCTTCCCGGGACTCTCTCCTCTCTCTCTCTCTCTCTCTCTTCCCTCCATCTCCCTCTCCCCTCCCTCTCCCTCTCCCTCTCCCTCTCCTCTCCCTCTCAGCACGCCTCATCGCCACACCCATCTCCCCTTTCCATACTTTCTCTTCTCGGGCCATCTCTCTCTCCCTCTCCTCTCCCTCTCCCTCCTCCCTCTCCCCTTACTGCCACTAAGGCGCTTGCTCTCGGAAAAGGAGCTACTCTCCGGTCCCTCTCCCTCCCCTCCTCTCATCTCTCTCATTCAAGATATACTAAAAAGGATTGTTTAATGTTTTTCTTTCCTTTGAATAATTAGTTAGCATTTCTGCACTTTATCTATCTTATTTGCTTCCTTGTCCTTCTTTTACACTAAGGCAGGCGTTAAGGGTATGCGATTGACGTTTTGCATCTTTTGTTTTTGTCAATCAGCTCCCTTAAAGTCCACTTAGGTATCAGGGAAGAGGCAATAAATGGGGTTGAGATGTGGATACAATTACTGTATTCAGATTAACACCATGCTTTCCTAAGTGATCAACAGTTCCTAGATTGAGAAATCAATCTCAGTTGAATAGTTTCCGTCCACTTAATCTAAACTATATAAGCGGAATATCTGCTGTTAGAGACATCTAGCGCTCTCTCAAGACCCACAACTTTTTAAGATTATTAGATTCAGAGCACGTTGCGGGAATTAACAGCAAACATAATCATTATATCATCACATTCAAAATATCAATCCAAATACTAATTCGTGATACGATAACAGCGAGCACAGAGCCAAGTTCACGTATATTTGGAAAAAGATTCTAATTAAATGACAACAAAGCACTAAGTCTTTCCAAGTGCAAACTTGAGTTTCAGTTCGAAATCAAAAGTGAAGCGTGTATGCGCTGATATAAAAACGGAGGTGAATATTAACCCTGCTTTACTGCATTGCTGGGAGACTATGCATGGACTTCTGGTTTAGGAAGTGTAGCCAGTCATATTAGATGTATGGATAGCACTACAAGGTAAGATACGCACTGAATGGGTTGGCAATCGCTTGGCGCCGACCAGTAATAGTGTACCAACCTACAACTAGGGGATCTATAGTAGAGGATGCAAAGGGGGCTCAGGGCATTAGAGTAATTGATACGGAACTACGAAAGATAGAATTCCCAATAAGTAGGAAGAGATACAGACACTACTATATATATCCATCTTCATATCAGACCTCCCCATATCCCTTTAGGACAAGATGAGGCATATAACCAGGGATCATTACCTATTGATCACCAAAGAAGCGGACGTTTTCCATAGACCCCACCTATATACTTATACTTATCCCTGCACTTGAGTCTAAGACCTCTGGCAGTTGCTTACTCACGGTGAATTCCACCTATACTACATAATATATATCTAGCAACTATACCTAGCACCGATGACTTAGAGCTATACACCATATAAAAAGGGTGCGGGCTGCGTTGCCCCAATCATCCACCTGTGGGTTCGAGGCTTCCACTACTACTAACTAAAGCTATTTACACTCTGTAGCTGCGGCCATGCTCTATAGAGCTACAGGCGAGACACTGATAGTATCCCGTTCTCACCATAAGCCTTGACTTCTACTACTAAGCAGTCGCCATCTACCAGCAGGTGATACTAACAGCCTACGTACTCTATTAGCTGGTGGAATGGGGACTTATTCTACTACCTATCCTTCCACAATGCATTTTTTTCGCATTTTATTATATATACGTTTATCTCGAGTCACTATTGATTATTGGTATTAATATCTGAGGTGAGGAGAGGTAACGGCAAGCCTAACCTCCTCCACGATATCCACCCAATATAAACTACCTATGGTTAAATCAACGTCGACGGCCAGACAACATTCCAGTACACCACATATACATATTCCTATAGACTGATTGGTACAACACTCGCACCAGTGGGTGACAACATAAATTAGTGCACAGATAAGGATACGACCTTATCATAGAATGTAGAGTAGAGCAGACAGATACGTACAGAGCATGCATAGACTATGCGAGCTAGTGTTGATAGACTGAAGATACCCCTCGGAAGTAGATAGTAACCATGAGTATAAACGACTCGAGGCAAAAGTGTTAAAAACCGATAAGGCTTAGTACATTTATGACTATAGAGAGTGGGATAGAAATGATAAGGAGTACGATATCAACGCAGAGAGAACGGAGGAGAGTACGTATATTGATATATGGATTAGGAATGAGTGAAGACTAGATTGATATAGATACGATGTGCAAGAGAAAGGAGAGAGATTGGATGGGAAGAGTAGATTTTAGAATAGACATGACTGACCTTTACAGCCTTTATTTGTTATACTGGGATACAACGAGTACCACGTTGTGATAGAACATACATACATAGACCCATAACGATTAGAACAGATAAACAGTATTGATATAGCGCACAGACAGATAGAGCAAGATACAGAAAGGATAGACTTAGCATCAGAAACTCAACTGCAAATAAGACATTTGAAGGATCAAGACACAACACGAACACTAAGGAAGTTATGAGAATCCAGCCCTACTCTGTCTTTCATATCCGACCAAACCCCCACTCTCAGCTCAACTGCACACCGCGATGGAAAGCCCACCCTGGTATACATTTATATAATATATACTATAGCCTCACCTACTTCAGGACTCAACCTTACCACCTCGGCCCCCCCCTCGGCCCTCCCTCGGCCTACCCCTCACTCGGACTCCTAACCTCTCTGAGGGTACCCTACTCTATGACCCATGTGGCCCCATTTCATCCCACTCGGTTAACCACTACTATCCCCGATCGGTATATTATACCCACCTGTTACACCCCATATATACACAGTTGCTTAGCATAACGCAGGAGGATTGACCGTCCACTATATGATGAAATAGGCGATGTCCGTGGCGTTATACATTGAGAGTACAGACATGTTGTACATATGATCGCTAGCTTACTTTCTCCATCCGTCTCTCATATATTACTATATCGCCCTACGTATTAAGCCCTCTATTTCACTACTTAGTATTATATATCTAGTTAGGCACATACTCCGTAGATTCCCGGAAGCTCGTGTCTGCGGGCGTTGTATGAGGCACAGAAAATGAAGGGGGTGACTGTGTAGACGTTTGTTTATTATTGAGTGATAATAGGTTTGGGCTATATATGGGGAGCCATCTAGTAGGATTATTATGGTTGGGACGGGTGGTGGGGGTGGGAGGGAGAGACCATGATAGGTGTTGAGAGTGTATATATTTGCTGATTGTGGGTAAATATTAGAGGGTGTGGAGTGGGGAGGAGGGGGTGCTTAGGAGGATAGTATAAGGAATATGTGAGAAGGATGTGGTGTGTGTTGATGTGTGTTGTTGTTTTGTGTTGTGTGTTTGTGTTGTTGTTTTTTTTTGTGTGTATATGTGTGTCCGATTGATTTACTAGTTATTAGGTTGTATGTAGTGATGTGATGATTGTGTGGTATGTTGTGTGTGTGTCTGTGTATTAGATGTGTCTTAGTGTCATGTGTGTGTGTGTGTGTGTAGCGTTGGATTTATGTGTTGACACTGTAGGCTAAATAAATATTTGTATATAAACTGATAGTGGAATGATATATTATTTGAAGAAAGTGAGAAGAGATAATAGAATTAGAAGAGAGAGAGAGAGAGAGTAGAGAGAGCAATTTACATGAGAGAGAGAAGAGAAAGAGATAGAGAGTATTAAGTATAAGGAAGAGTAAGAAAGAATTGAGAGAGATGAGAAGTAGAAGAGTAGAGTAAGATGAATAGAATTAGATAAGATTAGAAGATTGAAGAGATGTATGAAGAGAAGAACCATGAAATAACATTGAGATATAAGATAGATTAATATAATCATGTTTGACTAGATAGATATTATGATAAAGATACAGAGAGTATGATATATAAATACTATGAGAACTTAGACAAGAAATAAATAGACTATTAGAACTAAATTATAAAATATGATCAAATAAGTAAAAGTAAGAAAACGAATAGATAAATTATATGAAATATATTAACAGAAGCAATTATGAACAATTACCATTTAATATATATAATATATATATATATATGTTAATATATGATGGAGAATATAAGATAACGGTAATTAACACGAATGCTACACCCATATAACAATAGTTATTGAAATAATGTAAAGGACTTTATCTGATTTATAAAGAAATAATAATAACGATATAATAAAATAATAAGTTACTTAACTTATAATATACATAATAAGAATTCAAATTAACCACTTATTATAAAAATTTATCATTATGATTTAGGTATAGTATAGTATATGAGATAAGAATATTTTCAACAATACATAAGAAATATTTATA
>NW_020868644.1:87053-89553 GCF_003789085.1 Penaeus vannamei
TTTAACTGTAGGATTTCCACGACTTAACCCTTTACCTGTAGGATTCAGACCACCTCTTTACCTGCAGGATGATTCCCACGACCTCCTCCTTTTACCTATAGAATTCCTACGATTTCCTCATTTTACCTGTAGGATTCTAGAACTTCCTCATTTTACCTGTAGGATTCCTAATACCTCCGCTTTACCTGTAGGATTCCCATGACCTAATCTTTACCTGTAGGATCTTCACCACCTACTCTTTTACCTGTAGGATCCTAAGGACTTCCACTTTTACCTGCAGGATTCCCACGACCTCCTTTTACCCTGTAGGATGATTCCAGTGACCTACCCTTTTGCCTGTAGGATCTTCACCACCTACCCTTTTACCTGCAGGATTCCCACGACCTCCTTTTCCCCTGTAGGATGATTCCAGTGACCTACCCTTTTACCTGTAGGATTCCCACGACCTCCCCCTTTTACCTGTAGGATTCCGACGGGGTGACAATCCTTCCATCCTTATGCCAGGACACCTTCATGGGCTGATCCCCTGAGACCGGACAGCGCAGGATGGCTTTGGTGCCGCTGCCCGCGCTCACGTTCTCCCTGTGGCTGCTGAACCTCGGGGGAGCTGTGGCGGGACAAGGGGAACGGGGAACGGTGAACGAGGAACGTTGAAGAGTGAACGATGAAAGATGAACTATGAATGAATGATGAGCGATGAACAATGAAAGATGAAAAGTGAATGGTGAACAGTGAATAAAGAACTATGAACAGTGAACGGGGAACAGTGAATAATGAACAAGGAATAGTAAACAGGGAACAATGAAGTATGAACGATGAACAATGAAAGATGAACGATGAATAGGGAACGATTAACAGTGAAGGATGAACAGTGAATAGTGAAGGATGAACAATGGACAGCAAACGACGACCGATGAACTGCGAACAATGACCAAAGAGCGATGAACGGTGAACGATGTTTTCAGTTAAGTGACGGATTTGGAAGAGAAATACAGGTGGATTTTGCATAAATCTCTATTGTGGCTTTGTGTTTACTTTGTTTTCTGGAACTCTGTGTGTTTTGATGTCTGTTTGTATGTTTGTTTGTTCGTTTGTGTGTGTTTGTTTGTGTGCTTTGGTATCTTTGAGTGTGTTTGTGTGTCGTTTTGATTGTCTCTGTGTTTTGATATCTTTCAGTGTGGTTGTATGTGTTCGTGTGCGTGTGTATGTTTGTGTATGTATGCGTGTGCGTGTGTGTGTTTGTGAGTGTGTGTGTGTGTATGTGTGAGTGCGTGCGTACGTGTGTGTGTGTATGTGTGTCCGTGTGCGTGTGTACGTGTATGTCTGTGTGCGTTTGTGCGTGTACATGTCCTGAGATGAATTAATTATAAATACGCTTCTTGGTGATAATATTAAAACAACAGATGAAAATACCACGAATAATTAAAAGTTCTAGGAACTCAACTCATTAATAAATTTTCTTTTCTCTCCCGCAAATAGAGTCGATTCAATACCACGGCGCAAGTACTTAGAAAAAAGTATGAAATATCAATTAAACATACAGCCAACGAAACTGAAATATTCTTCAAAACTAAAATATTATGGGGAAAAATTTCTATATTAATGATACTACTTATTGATATGGAAAACCTTGATGTTCTAGACATCGCACATAATTTCATTTACATAACAGAATATCTATGTCTATCTTAAATCTGTCAGTGTAAAGACGAAGTACTCTGACCCCCCCCCCTTACAAAATAATAATGATAATAATAAATGATAGAAATGATAATGATAGTAAAAAGATAAGTTAAAATAAATCAACCATTTAACTCTAAACCAGCACTACCCTCCCCCCACCTCCCGTTCCCTCCCCCCATACATTAAAAAAGAACAGTTGAATAAAATAGAATGAAATTAAATATATTGAATCATATATATTACACTCATTACTACCAAAACAGCCAAGCAACGCATGTAAGCGCGCGCGTCCACATGTTCCCCAGACCTCATAAACACAATGATCTAAACACGCACAAAATAATAAATAAATAATAAAAATAAAAATAATAACAATACTAATAAATAATAAACAAATAAAGATGATAAAAAAAACTCACCATTGACAGTGATCTTGACGACCTTGCTCAGCCCTGCGCCGATGGTGTTCGTGGCCTCGCACAGGTACCTCCCCTCGTCCTCCTTCGCCACCTGCGTCAGGAACAAGGAGCCGTTGGCGAGCTGCTGGACGCCCGGGGTGCCGAGGAGGTCGCGGTAGGTCCCCGGGGCGCTTCCTGTAGGCAAGGATGCTTGAGGGAGAGGGAGGAATAGATGGAGAGATTTACGGGGAATTAAGTCAGGTATTTGATTGGTTTTGGTATAGATCGTGGTTGGTATTGGTTATGGTATCGTCATTGTTATCGTCATTATTGTTCTCATTATAATTATTGATGATAGTTTTATCATTATGGTCATAGTTAATATTTTATGTCATGATAATTATCATCATCCTTATTAT
>NW_020868644.1:114553-117053 GCF_003789085.1 Penaeus vannamei
GTTTCTTCAGCGGATGATTGTATTGTCCGCGAATTTTTGGCAGTTGTCAAGGTTCGTGTTTGCAACGCCCCCCCCCCCTTTCTTACCCCTCCCCCTCCTCTCCCCGTTTTCTTTTTTTTTCTTTTGCGAGGGGTAACTTCAGTTTTTCGTTTGAGTTTGTTGTCTTGATATCGTTTGCGATTCTAGTTTTGCTGTTCTTTGTCATTGTGACGAATTTTTATTTCTATTGTCTTCTTGATTATGTTATCTTACTGTCTTTCTCGCTGTTTCTGTGTCTGTCTTTCTCTCTCCCTGTCTATCTTATCTATCTATCTATCTGTTTCTCTCTCTCTCTCTCTCTCTCTCTCTCTCTCTCTCTTTCTTTCTCTCACACACACTCTCTCTCCCACTTACTCTCTTTCTCTCACTTTCTTTCTCACACACACTCTCACTCTTTCTCTCACACACTCTCTCTCTCTCTTTTCTCCCTCTCTTTCTCGCATTCCCTGTCTCTTTCTCTCCCTGTCCCTTTCTCTTCTCTCTCTCTCTCTCTCTCTCTCTCTCTCTCTCTCTCTCTCTCTCTCTCTCTCTCTCTCTCTCTCTCTCTCTCTCTCTCTCCTCTCTCTCTCTCTCTCCTTCCCTCTCTCTCTCTCTCTTCCTTTCTTACATTCATTGCGAAGGATACTTCATTGCTCTGCTATCTGTGAAGTTTGCTGTCTTGTTATCGTTTGTAATTTTATTTTTTTATTTTTCCATTTGTAATTAATTTATCCTGTGGTTTATTAATTCACATAATTCATGTATGTTTATTCATTTTGTTTATAGAAAATAAAGATTACTTTAAATAAAAGAAGTTATCTGCTTTCCCTATTCCCATACGTTGAAAGAATATATTCCCTTAGATTTAATTACAGATTCCTTAGGCCTACCCGCCGACTCCCCCCCCCGTTATGCAAATCAGGCCTCAGCGTCCTTAACCTTTTGCAACATCACCAAATTGCAAGGGACTCGGAGGATCCTTTGCAATCCCAGGGACTCCCAAGCTCCTCATAAAGCTGCGGGAACAAACTGCCAAACTTTCGCCCTTCGAAAACTCATCTAACGAACCTTATTCTGTTTCGCTAAAAAGTTATCGAGCATTTGAAATTGACACGCGCACGCCACTTCGCTCCCTTCGAGAGTTAATGGGAGAGGAGGGAAAAGTTGCGCGGAACCGGCTGAGCCGATGTCGCGAAGCAAGGAGGAGGAGGGGAGAAAGGGATGGGAAGGGAGGGAGAGGGAAGACAGGAAAGGAAGATAGGGGAGGAAGGAAGGGAGGGAAGGGATGGGAAGGGAGGAAGAGGAGAGAAGGAGGGAAGATAGGATGAGGAGGGAAGGAAGGGAGGGAAGGGATGGGAAGGAGGGAGAGGGAGAGGAAGGAGGGAAGATAGGATGAGGAGGGAAGGAGGGAGGGAGGGAGGGATGGGAAGGGAGGAGAGGGAGAAGAGGAGGGAAAGGAGGAGATGGAGACAAGGGTGGAAGGAAGTGGGTGGGAGGGAGGAAGGGAGGGAGAGAGATGGACACAAAGGTGGAAGAAAGTGGGTAGGAGGAAGGGAAAGTGGAGGGAGAGAGATGGAGACAAGGGTGAAAGGAAGTGGGTGGGAGGAACGAAAAGAGGAGGGAGGGGATGGAGGGAAAGAGAAGAAAGAGAGATGGAGAGGAGGTGAGAGAGTGTGGGAGGGAGGAAAGGGAAGGAGGGAGGGGAGGGAAAGGGCTAAGAGAGAGGGGATGAAAAAGGGAAGAAGGAAACGCGGAAGGAGAGGTTAGGTAGAACGGAAGGAAGGAAAGAGAGAAAGAAGGGTGAAAGCGAGGGGAGGAAGAGAGAAAGGGAATGACGGACGGACAGAGAGAGGGAGGGAGGGAGGGAGGGCAGGGAGGGAAAGGGGGAAAAAAGGGAGGGAGGAGGGAGAGAAGGAGAAAAAGAGAGAGGGAGATAAGAGGGAAAGGAGGAAGGGAAGGGGATGAGAGAGGAGGAGTGGAAAGTGGAGAGAAACGAGAAGAGGAGACAGAAACAAAGAGAAAAAAAGAGAGACAAAGACGGATAGAAAAGAGCAGAGGAGAAGAGAGAGAGGAGAGAGAGAGAGAGAGAGAGAGAGAGAGAGAGAGAGAGAGAGAGAGAGAGAGAGAGAGGGAGAGAGAGAGAGAGAGAGAGAGATTGAATGAATCCGAGGACGACCCTTAATGAAAATCTAAAGACGTCAATAATACGGTCGGCTCCTTTTTCATTATTTTCTTTCTCTCTTTCATTCTTCCTTTCGTTAAAATTGAACGTTTCGGAAAATAGTCATTTTGTATTACAGTATTTATAATATTTATTTTAATTTATTACAATATATATTACAATATTTATTCAATATTTGTTACAAATGATATCCCTAATAGTAACAAAGTTAATAAATCTTGATAATAACACAATTATCATAAATCAACAAATCACTGAACACGCTAAATAACAAACATTCCACATAACAAATAATTTGAA
>NW_020868644.1:121145-123645 GCF_003789085.1 Penaeus vannamei
TGAATGTGTGTACGTGTGTGTGTATGTGTGTGAGTGTGTGTGTGAGTGTGTGTGTAAGTGAATGTCTGTGTATGTTTCTTTACTCAAAATTGAATCTTAATTATAAACTTACTATCTTGTACAGTCACTATAGAAAAAAAATAACCCGTATTATACACTTCTCCAGGTGTATTTACCCAAAATAACGAGACCCCTATTCTCCACCAGTGCCCTCCGCCGCCCCTACTGCTCTCCGATGCGCGCCCATGACGCCACAGCGTCCTAGTGTCATGGATCCACTCGCCCCCGCCCTCGCCCGTGAGAATTATTGGGCTACCGTGTCCTCTACGCCCCCGCGGAGAGAAGTGAGGATCCTTTAATTTATGCCGTGCTGTTTGCTTACGGACAGAGTTGACTATTGTGTAAACTATTTTGTCAATGTGGTGCTACCCATTAAGGAGGAGGAAGAGAGGAAGAAGAAGGAAAAGAGGATGGCGATGATGATGATAAAAAAGAAAAAAAGTGTGTGGGGCGGAGTGGGAGGGGTGACAGAGGCATATAATACAGACAGAATTATAACAATTTGATTAATGATTGTAGTAATGATATTTGTAACTTCAGTGGTGCTAATAACGATGATTTTGATTATAATTACAGTTAGGAAGATAATAATGGTGGTGGTAATATCAATCATAATACTATTGGCAATATAGTTAATGATAACAATATCGATGGTAGCATTAATGATACAAATAATAGCATTGATGATAGTAATAACCCTATGACCAATGTCACTACTAATAATATCCAAAACAATGATAATCATATTACTACTACTAGTTCTACTCCTGCTCTTACTATCCCTACTATTAATAATTCTACTACTACTAGCACTGATACTACTATTGCTATTACTACTACCACTAATACTACTAATACTAACAAAAACAATAATAACTAAAGCAAAATACAAAACTAAAATGATAACAACAACAAAACTAACAGAAACATCACTATCGCCAATCCAGTTTAATAAAAACAAATAAAGCAAGTGAACTAATATAACATTACTCCAGCTAATTCCATTCCCTCATCGTTCCCTCAGCGAGCGAACTGAGCGGAGAAACGACCAATTCCGTGAGCGTGGCTTTGCGAGGTTTGCGACCCCACACGAACTACTCTCTGCAGGTCGTCGCGTTTACTAGAGTTGGGGATGGACCTGCGAGCGATCCCGTTTTCTGTTCGACCGAAGAAGATGGTGAGTGGTGGCTCGTGTTTGCTGTTTTCTTTCTTTCTTTCTTTCTTTTTTCTTTTGGGGGAGGGGGTTGCTGTTTTTGTGGTTTTGTTTGTTGTCATTGTTTTTCTTTTGATAGGTTTTGTATATTGTTTTTATTGCTATTCTTCAGTATTTTTGGGGGTTGGATTTCAAGAGTTATTTTTCCTGGGTTTATGTTGGGTGAGGGAGTGAGTGAAAGAAAAGGAAAGAGGGAGAGGAGAGAGGGAGAGAAGGAAAGAGGAAGATAAGATGAAAGAGGGAGAGAAGGATAGGAGAGAGGGAAAGAGGGAGAGGAGAGAGGGAGGGAAGGAGCGGAGAGAGGGAGAGAAGGAGAGAGGGAAAGAGGGAGAGAAGAAAAGGAGAGAGGGAGAGAAGGAGAGGAGATAGGGAGATAATGAGAGGAGAGAGTGAGAGTGAGCGAGTAAGTAAGGGAGAGGAAGATGGTCAGTCAGTGAGTGAGTGGGAGGGAAAGAAAAGAGAGGGAGAGTATGTATGTTTCTGTCTGTCTATTGTCTGTCTATCTACCCGCTGTATCGTGTATCGTGTTTAAGCTTGTATGTATGTGTGTGTATATGTGTATGTATGTATGCATGTATGCATGTACATATATTGTGCCATTATATGTGAGATTTCTGTACGGATGATACTGACTAACGTAATTACAGTTGAATAAACATTTTGTACCTGCTCTCTAGAGAATAAGATTGATAATGTTAATATTTCATCGACCATTAAATCTGATTGAAATAACAAGCCTTCTCCCCTCCCCTCTCCCCGCGCACCCCCCCCCCCTCAAAAAAAAATCACAGTTGCTTTGTGTAATTAGCACGGCGTTCATTAGGGACCTGTCAAAACATCAATGTCCGAGAGCGATTACTTTCCTTTCCATCAGGATGAAAAACGAAAACGAAGAGAAAAAGAAAACGGAAAAATAATACAGAAAATGGGTTCCATAGTATCCGCGTAGACTCAAAAAAATGTATGAGCGTACAAAATCACACATATACGTATACATAAACACACGCGCGCGCGCATGCATGCACGCACAGAACATAACATACACGCGCACACAACACAAAACAACACACATACACAACACCACACCTCAACACACAACGCAGCACAAAACACACAAAACACACACTCAACACAACATAACATGCCGCACCACACATATCTACATGGGCCTATATCTTTCCCTAATATTTTCCCCTAAAACTTATCCTTATTTCCACGCCCACAGTC
>NW_020868644.1:146145-148645 GCF_003789085.1 Penaeus vannamei
TCATTTATTTTATTTTCTTTGCAATTATTAATTTAATTCTATTAATATCATTACCATTATTATTATTATTGTTATTAATACTCAAGCATGTTACGACAATATTTACAAGTCACCCTTTGTTTAAATGGTTACGTTTTCTTTCGCATGCTTTAATGGAATATAAAAACGAGATCGTATTTTCACGCCAACTAAATTATAAATAATTGCTAGTTATTCATGAATATCATCATCTCATGACCATCACTTATCACAGATTCGAAGAAAATAATTATGAAGATAATAAAAATACAGATAAAAAGGATGATAATGATTATGATGCCACTAGTATGCCACTAATAATGATAATCATCAACGTAACTAGATTAAGGATAGAAATCAAATCATATGAATACGAAAGTAAACAAAAATATGATTAACAAAGCAACGATAATAATGCAAAAATGATAATAACACCAATGAAAATCATAAAAAACATATTGTTACTACTCCTTTTCATCATCATCATCATAATGATCATAACAGTAATGATAATAATAATAATGATGATAATATAACAATGATAATGATAATGATAATAATAATAATGATGATAATAATAACAATGATAATGATAATGATAATAATAATTATGATAATAATAATAATATTAATGATAATAGTAATAATAATAATATAATAATGATAATAATAATAACAGGAATAATAATGATGATAAAGATAATAATGATAATAATGATAATTATAATAATAATAATAATAATAATGATAATCATAGTTATAATTATTATTATTATAGTAATGATAATGGTAATGAAAATAGTGATAATGATAATAATAGTGATCATTATTATTATTATTATTATTATTATTATTATTATTATTATTATTATTATTATTATTATTATCATTATTATTATTAATAATAATATTATAATGATGATAATAATGATTAATCATAATAGTAATAAAGATGATAATAATAATAATAATGATGATAATTATAATGATGTTATACTACTACTACTACTACTACCACTAAAAATAATGATAATATCAATAACAATAACTGTAACAACAATCAACATCTTCATCATCTTCATCATCATTATTATCATTATAATAATTATAATACTAATACTGCTACTAGTACTACTACTAATGATAAGGATATTGATGATAATAATAATGATGAAAATGATGATGATAAGAATTATGATAAAAATAATAATAACGATAATAGCAATAGTAGTAATAATGAATATAGTAATGATAGTAATAACACTAATGATAAAAATAATGACAATAATGGTGGTGATTATAATTATAATGATGATAATAATGATAGTAGTAGTAGTAATGATAATAATATGATTATTAATAATGAAAAAATATGATAGTAATAATATGGTAGTAATAGTAATGATGATGATAATATTAATAATGATGATAATAATAATAATGATGATGATAATAATAATGATGATGAATAAATAATAATGATAATAATAATGGTAATGATAATGATAGTGAAAGCGATAGCGATAACAAAGATGATGATGATGATGATAATGATAATGATAATGATAACGATGATGATTATAATAATAGCAATAAAATTTGTCATCATTATCATCATAGTTAATATCTTTATCATCTTCAACATCACTACTATAATCATCAATCAACCGATTGTAAAGTTGATGTTAGCGATGAATATAGTGATAATAACAATGCTAATCCTAACGATAATGATAAAACATGATGATATTACTTACTGCTCAATCATTTTCAATTTCTCCATCGTTTTATTCACTAAGAATAACGGATTTACAGATTTGTTGGAAAGGAAATGAGCTTAGCAATGTCAACATTTCAGTAGTTTACAAATCACGCTTCAATTTGAATACCATTAACATTTTTGTAGAAGCTCATATGGAATACGTTATTATAATAGTTTACGTTTGATTTAGGACGATAACTGAATAGATATGAATTTCGAAGCAATTTCGTTTACTTTTGTGTATTTTCATCGGATAATATACTATAGATTAAGTGATACGAGGGTCATGATGTCTACATAAGTATTTCATAATAAAGTTTCTTACATAAATCGCATTTATGTTATGATGTTCTAAAACTGTTTAAAAAATACTTTTACACATTTTTGTTGTATATTTTAAGTGACTGTCTTAAGAAAAATCCTAAATTTTTGTTCATATTTTGTGGCTGTCACAGTTTTTATCTCTTTCCAGATCTTATATACCACGCAGCAGAGTCTAGCACATCTACTGAAGCCTCCCCTACCTTACCTCGACGATCCTTCCACAGAAAACGTGAGAGGTCAGTTGGGAAAACGGCAGTAATCCACGAGGAACAGTTCTATTGATTTTATGTCCCTTTGTTAATTGTTGTAATATCTAAATAAAAGAGAGAGAGAGAGAGAAAGCACAAAATGTAGTATATTCGGAAAGATTTGTAGCTCGGTTCTCAAAGAATGATG
>NW_020868644.1:156145-163645 GCF_003789085.1 Penaeus vannamei
TCTAAGCCTTGAATTTACAGGCATAAAAGCTATTACTATTAGGTACAAAATACAAAGCGCCATGATTTCGGTTACTGAAATGAGAATTGTAATGACACTGTCATGGTATCTAAAACTGTATATATCACCATAATAGAATAGAAATAATAGAAATCTAAAAAATAAGAATATAAGCAATACTTTATTAGCAGTAAATAATATGAAAGTATATTGGCTACATTACTTTGTTTGTGTACTACTATGCACAGTACATTTAAAATTTTACTAATGATTATGACAACACTTAGACAGTTGCCAGCTAGAAATCAACTAGAAACCAGTATCTTGATAAAATCAAATACAGTCTTTACATATAAAAACACAAACAGTTTGGACATGAGGATGAAGTGTAAAGTAATATTTGTATTATATTAGGTTAATATAATAAAAGTGAAAGAAGTAGTAGCAGTAATGATGACCATGATAATGAGAATAATGACTGTAATAAATAAATCAATAAATCATGAAATGCAATGACAGTAACAATAATAATAATAATAATATAATAATAATAATAATAATAGTAATACTCTTTTTAATGGGAAACAACTATATTCATGCTGAAGATGAAGACATAATCACAACACTAGTAATAATGCAATTATGGAAAACCTAGATAATGAAATAATAATCAGAATTCCTTTCTAAAAAAGATTCATTGATATAAATAAGAAAAAATCTAACAAAAAGATAGTTTGAGAAACAATTTTTTACAAATTGCTTAAACACCTTTTCTGAAGTTAGATATAAAAGAGAAAAGCTAGTTGTGCAATCAATTAGTGATTTGTGTTCATGTAATCATGAAACATTTCTTTACATTTTTAAATCCAATATCACACTTTTGTATTACATTTCTGAATCTAGTGGGTAGATTTTCAGAGTGATTCTCAACAAAGGGTCATGAAACTGCTATACATACACTCCAATGAAGTTCTGTAGTTCTGCTCTTGCTTCTTGCTGAGTCAATTGTGTGGGTTCCCTTCCTTACCAGGGTTGTTAATGATATATCTATATCAATTGGTGACTGTAATAGTATACCACAGTCTTGTAAAAGTATTGAAAAAGAGAAAAAAAATCTGCATAAAAAATAGAAGCCTTTCTCCATCACAGAACCCTTTCTCCATGCTTTCTCTTATTCAGTTAGTAACTGCATTTGAAATACTTACGGGGGCAAACTTGGAGCACCCCAAGACAGGCATAAGCATCCAGCAGCCTTCCATAGTAGTCGCCTCTGATGGCATCTGTCTCTGGCTGAGCTGTTGTGAAAAAAAATTTATATATGTTTTTCTATGGTCAAAGGAGGTGGAATATATCTATATGTTACTGAAAGTACAATAGATTATAATATATGGGTAAAATTCAAGAATTTAGACAAGCAGACAGATAAGACACAGATACACACACACATACATGTACATGCACATACATGCATGTGCTCATCATCACACACACACTCATTCACTCTTTCACACATCAAATCTCTCTCTCTCTCTCTCACACTAATTTGCTATCATTATGCTTTTCTTGTTTGCCTTTGGCCCAGCTATTGTATTAAGCATTTCTACACTTAAAACTAAAATCACAGTGGAGATGGCATGTACACCATGCTTTCCCAGCATATTAGGTTAACAAATCATTACTCATTTATCAGGCAGGCTTCAGATACTGTTTACTGAAGAAAGTAAAAAAAAATTCAGCTAAGACCATGGTGACGTGAATGACTTGTCATGATCGCAAAGATCCTGAATAAAGATTAGACTTAATAGACTTTTCAGAAGGGGCTCTTACATTATTTAATTGGCACAGGAGAGAGTTACAGCAGCTGTATTCACTTATTCATATTCTAGAGTTACGACAGTCCATTGCGCATGCGCATAATCTGGTCACTTTGACAATTATTTTGATGAGGCCTTTTCCTATTTCCAACCAAACCTAACCTAAACTAGCCAACTTAAACCAACTTAACCTAACCAACCTTAACTAACCAATTCAGGTCATCTTTGGCAGTACTCGGCTGCGTTTGACAACCTCAATCTTGATTCTAGGAAGTGTTCCGGTTGTCTGTGTCTCTTGATAGAGAAACTGATCCATTTCCAGATTTTCAGGCTAAGCAGTATTTTTCCATTTCTATAACCACTTTGGGTATTTGTTACACAGAGAGAGCTGCACACTCCCAGAGACTAAGTCGAAAAAAATTTGCTGTTCTTCTGCAGGAAATCCAATGATTTCATCAATTCTAGGCATTGTTTCTTGTGCAAATGAATTGTTCAGGAGACCAAGTACCATTTCTTTATCGACGATCTTGATTTGTTAGTCCCATCAGAAGAGGAGGGCATGAAGTATATTAGGGAAATTATGGGGTAAAACAGGCTTTAATAAGAACATTAATGATAAAAAATGTATAAAACTAGCACAAAAAAAATTAAAATCAGTCTATTAAATTCTACGGATGTAACCTCCATTTTTTTAATTCTATGGTCTGATGCACCAGAATTCAAAAACTCTACCAGAACCCATCCCACCTTTCGGCAAAAATCTACAGAAATTCACATGTCCCAAACCCCCCAAATGCGTAGTGACCAATAAACCAGCCTAATATATGAATTTTTGTTGCCGTGACTAGGCGACTGCCCGAGGGGAGGGTTGTGAGGGGCTCTGTCCCCTATCACCCACCAGGACAAATTCTCTTCACCTCAGTATGTACGGCAAGATAGAGCTGCATTCCCACCGTAAAATAATCAACCAAATACCTTTATATCCGGAAACATCAAACTTTCTACGTTTCTTTGTACTGTCTGGATTGTTTCTATTTTAATCACTTTTTTCATCATTTGTAGCTCTTGATGGGCCCAGATATTGAACTGGTATGGTTATAAAAGTCTAATTATTCTTTGCTGCCACTGTACAAGTCTTAAAAATAACCCAAAATCATCACAATACTGGAAAAGCAACATTTCTCACCGGCACTCTACCTCGAAACGATTGGGCTGGTGAAGTGTCGACCTATGTCTGGCAAAAGAAAGTGTGAAACACTCGATGCACACGATTCTAAACAAGGGTATAGATAAATCTTAAAATACACAAATAAAGTATAACAACATTAATAAAAGACTTTAAAAGCATAAATATATAACAGGAGACATTGATAATTAGCCAAATATCGTTTTGACAAGCGCATAGTAACACATGAACTAGTTCAGACATCACAGTAATGAGTTCAGCATTCTGTGTTTTGTTATTCCTGGCAAGGTAAAGATGTTGATGGACTTAGAATTTGAACGGCGCCTGCACGTAATATCTTTGTCATTTATCAGTGGCTACAAGGCCGCTGCAGATCAAACTATGTTCTATCCCACTCTATTTCTTCCACGCTATATGATGGCGGTGTCCATTTCCCTCTATCTATGAGCGTCAGTTTCTTCAACTTATACCGCACTTGGTTTAAAAACAGATTTGGTGACAGAATAATTCTTGTAGAATGCGAAACTGGAACCCAAACATGCACACACATGTTCAAAAGGCACTGCCAGCACTAGCGCAGTTGATGCTGATTACGGTTGCCATAACAATAGACAGTACATATTTAACCAGTAAACATGGATGGAGTGTATCATCTGTTAGCCTTTGCTGGTAGAGTGCCAGCTCATAGGAGGAATATATATCCATGTTCAGGATCCTATTTCTGCCCCTCATGTCTGGTGCCACAGGATGTGTTACAGAAAATTGAATAATAATAATAATAATAATAATAATAATAATAATAATAAACATATAACAATGTTTGTCAGGTTGTTTTACACTACCCAATAAAATAAAACAGATTCTGCATAGGGAACACAGTCTGATGCAGCATAAAAATTTACAAATATTGACTTTGGAAATATCAAAACACAAAAATACACTTAGGTAGAAAGAGAGATAATGACACTGCAAAGGGGAGACAAAGTGTCTTCGCACCACAAATTAGTATTTATGTGGGCCAGGCCTACAAGCCACACAATCAGGAAAGTCACCACTTCAGTATGCCTAGTGCCTGTAATATGGACCACATAAAAGCCACAGGACAACCAGATCCAACACATTCAGTAAGTAAAAATAGTGACAAAAAGGGTAATTCTTTACTCTAACACAGCCATGCAAGCTTACAATTATCATTGCTTCTTTCCATTACCTACAATTTACTATGCATGGATTTATATTGCAAGTTATATAAATGAAAGTACTGGTAATTTTTACAAAGTATTATAAAGTCCCTATTACTCCAGCCACTCCTGGGAAATCCACAAACATTACCTATGAACCAAAAACCTTCCTAAGACCGGAGCTTTGTCTCCAGACTCCTATCCAATCCCTGTATTTCACTATCAGGCGCTTGGTCTCCAAACCCCCACCAGATTGCTGTGGACTTATACTCTGCATATTTTTTGTCGCGACATATTTACTTCAACTGACATTATTTTTGACCTATGCAGATTTTTTCATGTACTAGAAAATGTAGTTTTTATTTTTAATTATCATAGTGTCAGTATGTCTTGCTGTAAAGGCATAACACAAAAAATGTGAGAGGAGAGGACAGGTGAGGAGAGGAGGAGGTGAGGACAGAAGGAGAGGAGAGAGGAGAGAGGACAGAAAGAGGAGAGGAGAGAAGGGGAGGAGAGGAGAGGGGGAAGGAGGAGAGCTCAGGAGGAGGAGAGGAGAGGGGGGAAAGAGGAGAGCTCAGGAGGAGGAGAGGAAAGAGGAGAGAGGAGAGAGAGGGGAGGACAAGAGAGAGGAGAGGAGGGTAGAGAGGAAAGGGGAGGGGGAGGGGAGGGGAGGGGGGGGAAGTGGAGGAGGAGGGGGGGGAGGAGGGAGAGAGAGACAGAGAGAAATAGATGGATAAATAAACAAATAGATAGACAGACACTGAAAAAGGTAAAATATACTAGTCATAGCACTGTCACTAGGGGTAACCTGTCATGCACTACTACGGTCCAAAAAGGCTGCAATTACGCCTGATTATGAAGGCGTATCACTGTGGTCTCCATGTTGATATAACTCATCCTCCGATCCCTAAATGCCCTGCGATGTCGGCAGCCTCCAATCCATATAATTTCCGATAATTCCCTCGACCAAAAGAGGAGCTGCAGGCAGTCGGAAATACTCCCCCTGATTTTCTCTCCATTCCCTAACTTACATAGGGTCGCTACTGTCCCCGCCTGGAAGAGGAGGCTGTTCTTCGTCTTCTTGTTCTCCAATAACACAGCAAAGTCGGCTTTGGGGTCTGTTTTCTGATAGAGACGAAGGCTGAGCGAAGCCATCGTCGTTCTCGGTCTCGTTGCATCGGGTCTGTCAAGCGACACTATCGTCCGGATGCTGCTCCACTTGGAAGGCATTTTGATATCTTTTCCTACGATCAGATTATGACGACGATAAAAAAGCTACAAAATCAATTTTCGATTATCATTACTGGCTGATATAAAACCATCAATTACCAACCAGGAAGTTTCGACAGCGAGGCAAAGAGAAAGGGAAACCAAAGTTTGGGTCAAGGAAAGTGTTTCGAACATGTACTACGGCTGCGTGCTCGGAGAAGTCGTTGCGATCGAACGACCAGGATATCACAATTTCACGAATTTGAATATATATATATATATATATATATATATATATATATATATATATATATATATATATATATATATATATATATATATATATATATATATATATTGCATAGGTACGACATTTGAGGAGGAAAGATCACGTCGGAACGACTCTGCAGAAAGAACGGACAAGAAATTACTATATGCAATTTGGAGAGAGAAAAAAGTTATATGGGAATACTTCCGGACGACTATACTGGAACGACTCTGAAGGAAACGTTTAAAAGAAAGGAAAAGGAAAATTATAACACGAAAACTAGAACGAATTTGTAAGAGATAAGGGAAAACAAATTTGTAGAAGTACACGAAAACGACCACTGTCGGAACTTTTCACGGAACGGAAACGGAAGAGAAACTGCAGAATGATTTCTCTGATACAGTGAATTGGATATGAGCACCCATACAAGAACAGTCACGAAACTCGAAAAAAAAGCTGTGCAGTGAGTATAATGGCTGTTTAAATGGTAGGTGACAAAGTGACACTGGTGAAAACGACAAACCAGAACCACAGATGAATGGCAGAACAAAGACTGCACACACAATGTAATCTTTAACATGACAGGATATCATCATAATAAAATATTTAGGAAGTTATCGCTCTTGTATAAGCATGCAAAGATAAGATAAAGGCTTGAAATACTTACCTTCAAAGGTTCGGCAATACGGCGCGGGACTGTAATCACAGGCATATGCATTTGCAATTATACTACGCCTATGCGTATGGGTGTATGGATATATAAACAAACGCACACAAACACACACACACACACAGACAGACACAGCCACACACACACATACACAGACACACACATACACAGACACACACACACATACACAGACACACACACACACATACACAGACACAGACACACACATACACAGACACAGACACACACACACACACAACACACACACACAAATATATATATATATATATATATATATAATATTATATATATATATGTGTGTGTGTGTGTGTGTGTGTGTGTGTGTGTGTGTGTGTGTAGATAGATAGATGAAGTATGGACACACACAATATATATATATATATACATATATAATATTATATATATATATATATATATATATATATAATATTTGTGTGTGTGTGTTGCGCGTGTGTGTGTGTGCGTGTGTGTGTGTAGTGCTGTGTGTAGAGCTCTCTCTCTCTCTCTCTCTCTCTCTCTCTGTGTCTCTGTGTGTGTGTGTGTGTGTGTGTGTGTGTGTGTGTGTGTGTGTGTGTGTGTGTGTGTGTGTGTTGTGCGGTACGGGAGAAGAGCCAAGCTCAGGTGGTCCCGTCTGCTATATTTGAATTATCGTATAACTTTTTAAATTGATGCACAGTTTTAGCACACTACGTGTTTGGGGAGACGCTTCAGTAGTTCTGTTTGGGAAACTATATTTTTTGACATCTTTATCACCTCTTTTTACTTTCAACTTTTTGTTTCCTCTCGTCTTTCTTGTATTCAAGATCAAAAAGTCATCTTTATCTATCTTCACTCTTCCTGTAATACAGTTGGACAGCATAATCATGTCCCCCCTTTTCCTTCTTTCTTCCAAGGCAGTAAGTCCTAATTTCTGTAGTCTATCTTCGTAAATCAGATCTCTCAGAGTAAGTGCACAGCTTATCGTCGCTGTTTGAACTCTTTCCAGTTGGTCAATGTGTTTTTTAAGTGTGGATTTCATACCACTACACCGTACTCGAGATTTGGTCTTATGATTCTTGTAATAATCTTTACTATATCTTCGTCCACATGCCCTCTTCATGTTGGCAACCAGTCCTAACATTTGATGGACCTTTTCATTTATATGGTCATTT
>NW_020868644.1:171933-179433 GCF_003789085.1 Penaeus vannamei
CGGAGAGCTGCCTTCTGGACGGGAGCTCCTTCTGCACGGGCTCTTCTGCAGGAGCATTCTTTCTGACTGAGCTCCTTTACCGGAGCATGCCTTCTGCATGCTGGAGCATCCTGCACGGAGCCTCCTCTGCACGGGAGCTCCTTCTGCCAGGAGGCATGCCTTCTAGCACGGGAGCCTTTCCTTCTGCCAGGGAGCATCTTCTGCAGGGGCATCCTTCGTGCAGGGACATGCCTTCTTGCACTGAGCTCTTCTGCGAGGGAGGCATCTTCTGCACTGGAGCATCCTTCTTGCACGTGAGCATTCTTCTGCGAGGGAGCATTTTTCTGCAAGGAGCATCCTTCTACATCAGGGGCATGCCTTCTGCGGGGAGCATGGCACGGAGCATCTTCTGCAAGGAGCATGGGCAGGGAGCACCCTTCTGCACTGGGGCATCCTGTTCTGGACAGGAGCATCCTCTCTGCAAGGAGCATCCTTCTGCACGGGAGCATTCTTCTGCACGGGAGCATCCCTTCTGCACTGGAAGGCATCCTTCTGCACGGGAGCATCCTTCTCATCCTTTACGGGGAGCACTTCTGCAAGGGAGCATCCTTTTGCACGGGAGGCATTCCTTTGCGAGGAGCATTCCTTCTGCAAGGGGAGCATCCTTCTGCACTGGGAGCATCCTTCTGCAAGGAGCTCCTTTCGCAGGGAAGCCTTCTGCATGCAAGGGAGCATCCTTCTGCACGGGAGCATCTTTCCTGCCCTGGGGCATCCTTCTGCGAGGGAGCATCCTTCTGCAAGGGAGCATCCTTCTGCACTGGAGCATCCTCTGCACGGAGCTTCCTTCTGCAGGCATCCTTCTGTTCTGGAGCATCCTTCTGCAGGGAGCATCTTCTGCTTCCTTCTGCGAGGCATCCTTCTGCAATGGAATTCTTCTTTGCAGGGAGCATCCTTCTTGCAAGGGAGCATCCTTCTGCGAGGGAGCATGCTTCTGCAGCTGGGAGCATCCTTCTCAGGGAGCATCTTCTGCAAGGAAGACCTTCTGCAAGGCATCCTCTGGGGAGCAAGAGCATCCTTCTGCACGGAGCATCCTTCTGCAAGGAGCATCCTTCTGCACTGGAGCATCCTTCTGCAAGGGAGCATCCTTCTGCAAGGGAGCATCCTTCTGCAAGGGAGCATCCCTTCTGCAGGAGCATCCTTCTGCAAGGGAGCATCCTTCTGCAAGGGAGCATCGCATCTTCTGCAAGGGAGATCCTTCTGCACATCTTCCAAGATCCCTTCTGCAAGGGAGCATCTTCTGCACGGGAGCATCCTTCTGCAAGGGAGCCTTTCTCGGAGCATCCTTCTACACGGGAGCATCCTTCTGCACGGGAGCATCCTTCTGCAAGGGAGCATCCTTCTGCACTGGAGCATCCTTCTGCACGGGAGCATCCTTCTGCACGGAGCATCCTTAGGGAGATCCTTGGCGAGGAAGCATGCCTTTCTGCACTGGGAGCATCCTTCTGCAGGGAGCATCCTTCCTGCTAAGGGAGCATCCCTCTCCAGGGGAGCATCCTTCTGCAGGGAGCATCCTTCTGCACTGGAGCATCCTTCTGCAACGGGAGCATCCTTCTGCAGGGAGCATCCTTCTACTGGGAGGCGAGGGAGCATCCTTCTGCACTGGAGCATCCTTCTGCGAGGGAGCATCCTTCTGCAAGGGAGCATCCTTCTGCACTGGAGCATCCTTCTGCACTGGAGCATCCTTCTGCACTGGAGCATTGCCTGCCTGCACGGGGGGAGCAATCCTTCTGCACTGGAGTATCTTCGGCAGGGAGATCTTCGCAGGGAGCATCCTTCTGACAGGCATTCCTCCTGCAAGGGAGCATCCTCTGCACTGGAGCATCCCTTCTGCAAGCATGGGAGCATCCTTCTACACGGGAGCATCCTTCTTGCACTGGAGCATACGGGAGCATCCTTCTGCACGGGAGCATCCTTCTGCACGGGAGCATCCTTCTGCAAGGGAGCATCCTTCTGCACGGGAGCATCCTTCTGCAAGGGAGCATCTCTGGCAAGGGATCCTTCTGCACTGGAGCATCCTTCTACGGGAGCATCTGCTGCGGAGCATCCTTCTGCACTGGAGCCCTTCTTCTGCACGGGATCCTTCTGCAAGGGAGCATCCTTCTGCAGGGGAGCATCCTTCTGACACTGGAGCATCCTTCTGCACTGGAGCATCCTTCTGCACGGGAGCATCCTTCTGCACGGGAGCATCCTTCTGCACGGGAGCATCCTTCTGCAAGGGAGCATCCTTCTGCACGGGAGCATCTTCTGCGAGGGAGATCCTTCTGCATGGGAGCATCCTCTGCCACTGGAGCATCCTTCTGGAAGGGAGCAAATCTTCTGCACTGGGAGGCATCCTCTGCAAGGGAGATCCTGCAAGGGGCATCCTGCTGAGGGGCATCATCTGCAAGAGCTTCTGCGAGGGAGCATACTTCTGCACGGACTTCTTCTACAAGGGAGCATCCTTCTGCAAGGAGCATCCTTCTGGCAGGGGCAATCCTTCTGCGGGGAGCATCCTGCAAGGGAGCATCCTTCTGCCACGGGAGCATGCACAGCAGGGAGCATCCTTCTGCGGGGGAGCACACAGCGGGCATACTTACACGGGCATCCTTCTGCACGGGAGCATCCTTCTGGAAGGGAGCATCCTTCTGTAAGGGAGCATCCATTGCACGGGAGCATCCTTCTGCGAGGGAGCATCCTTCTGCACGGGAGCATCCTCTGCTTCTGCACTGGAGCATCTTCTGGCGCAGGGGAGCTCCTTCTGCGGGAGCATCTTTGCTGGACGGGAGCACTTCTGCACTGGGAGCATCCTTCTACTGGGAGCATCTTCTGCAAGGAGCATCCTTCTGCGCGGGAGCATCCTTCTGCGAGGGAGCATCCTTCTACACGGGAGCATCCTTCTGCGAGCAACTGGAGCATCCTTCTGCACTGGAGCGATCCTTCTGCAAGGAGCATCTTCTGCAGGGAGCATCTTCTGCCCGGGAGCATCTTTGCAAAAAGCTCCTTCTTGCGAGGAGCATCTTTCTCCACGGGAGCATCCTTTCTGCAACGGGCATCTTCTTGCATGGATGCATCCTTCTGCAAGGCACAGGACATCCTTCTGCATGGAAGGGACATCCTTCTGCCGGGAGCATCCTTCTGCACGGGGAGCATCCTTGGGAGCATCCTTTCGGCCAAGGAGCATCCTTCTGCACGGGAGCATCCTTCTGCGGGGAGCATCCTTCGCGACTCGCACATCTTCTCTGCACTGGAGCATCTTTGCCGGGAGCATCCTTCTGCAAGGGAGCATCCTTCTGCACGGCATCTTCTGCGGGGAGCATCTTCTACACGGGAGCAGGGAGATCCTTCTGGCAAGGGAGCATCCTTCTGCAGGCGGGGAGGCATCCTTCTGTAAGGGAGCATCTTTCTGCACGGAGCTCTTAACCGGGAGCATCCTTCTGGCGAGGGAGCATCTTTCTGCACTGGAAGCATCCTTTCTGCAAGGGATCATCCTTCTGCAAGGGAGCATCCTTCTACACGGGAGGTCCCCTTCTGCACTGGGAGCATCCTTCTGCAAGGAGCATCCTTCTGCCGGAGGCTCCTTCTCAAGCATCTTTCTGCGGGGGGAGCATCCTTCTGCAAGGGAGCATCCTTCTGCAAGGGAGCATCCTTCTGCGAGGGAGGCATCTTCCTTCTGCATCTTCTGGCACCTTCTGGGGGAGCATCCTTCTGCAGGGAGCGTATCCTTCTGCACGGAGCATCCTTCTTGCAAGGGAGCCTCTTCTGCAAGGAGCATCCTTGCTCCTTCTGCACTGGAGCATCCTTTCTGCAAGGGAGCTCCTTCTGCGGGGCATCTTTCTGCACTGGAGCATCTTCTGCAAGGGAGCATCCTTCTGCATGGAGCATCCTTCTGCAGGGAGCTCCTGTCTGACGGAGAATCCTTCTGCAAGGGAGCAGCTTTCTGCACGAGATCCTTTCTACACGGGAGCATGCCTCTGCGAGGAGCATCTCTGCACGGGAGCTCCTCGTGGAAGGGAGGCATCTTTGCACGGGGAGCTCCTTCTGCAAGGGAGCATCTTCTGCTCAGGGAGCATCCTTGCTCGACTGTGAGTCATCTTTCTGCGAGGGAGCAACTTCTGCATCCTGAGATCTTCTGCTGGAGCATCCTTTACTGCAAGGGGAGCATTCTTCTTCACGGGAGCATCTCTTCTGCAGAGGGGAGATCCTTCGCACGGCGCATCCTTCTCCACGGGAGCATCCTTCTGGCAAGGGAGCATCTCTCTGCACGGGAGCATCCTTTGCCGAGGGAGCTGCCCTTCTACACGGAACATCTTCTGCACTGGAGCATCTTCTGCAACGGGAGCAGTCCTTCTGCACTGGAGCATCTTCTGCGAGGGAGGCATCTTCTACAGCGGGATAGCATTCCTTTCGCACGGGAGGCATCGCTTTCCTGCGAGGGAGCATCTTCTACAGGGGTATCCTTCTGCAGGAGCATCTTCTGGGCAAGGGAATGCATCTTTCTGCACAGGTGCATCCTTTACTACACGGGAGCAACTTCTGTTGCAGGGCGCCTGCTTCGCACGGAGATCTTCTATACACGGGAGCATCCTTCTGCACTGAGTCTTCTGCACGGGAGCATCCTTCTGCGAGGGAGCATCCTTCTGCACGGGAGCATCTTCTTGCCATCATCTTCTGCCAGGAGCATCCTTCTGCAGGGAGCATCTTCTGCAAAGGGAGCATCCTTTCTGGCGGGAGCATCCTTCTGCTCTAGCATCAGCGGGAGCATCCTTCTGCAGGGAGCATCCTTCCTCTTCTTGACGGGAGCATCCTTCTGCACTGGAGCATCTTCTGCACGGGCATCGCTTCTGCAAGGGAGCATCCTTCTAGGGAGCCATCCTTACTGCAGGAGCATCCTTCTTCTGCAAGGGAGCATCCTTCGCAGCGGAGCATCCTTCTGCAAGGGGCATCCTTCTGCACTGGAGCATCCTTCTGCTCTCTGCAGGGAGCATCCTTCTGCAAGGGGAAGCATCCTTCTGCATAGGAGCATCCTCTGCACGGGAGGGAGCATCCTTCTGCAAGGAGCTCCTTCTGCAGGAGCTTTCTGCAAGGGAGCATCCTTCTGCAAGGGAGCATCCTTCTGCACGGGAGCATCCTTCTGCACGGGAGCATCCTTCTGCACTGGAGCATCCTTCTGCACGGAGATCCTTCTGCACGGGGCATCCTTCTGCAGGGAGCATCCTTCTTGCCACGCACTGGAGATCCTTCTGCAAGGGGCATCCTTCTGCACGGGAGCATCTTTCTGCAAAGGATCGCAGCGAGCATCCTTCTGCAAGGAGCATCCTTCCTGCATGGAGCATCCTTCTGCAAGGGAGCATCCTTCTGCAAGGGAGCATCCTTCTGCAAGGAGTCTCCTTTCTGCAATGGAGCATCCTTCTGCCAAGGGAGCATCCCTTCATGGCAGCCTTCTGCCACTGGAGCATCCTTCTGCACGGAGCATCCTCTCAAGGAGCATCCTTCCTGCAAGGGAGCATCCTTCTGCCAAGGAGAACATCCTTCTGCACGGGAGCATCCTTCTGCAGGGAGCAAGGAGCAATCCTCTGCACGGGAGCATCCCTTCTTTGCACCACAGCCATCCTTCTGCAAAGGAGCAATCCTTCTGCAAGCAGCATTACCTCTCTACACGGGGGAGCATCCTTCTGCACGGGAGCATCCTTCTGAAGGGAGGGCAATCCTTCATGTGCACTGGGAGCATCTTTCTGCAACTGGAGCATCCCTTTACTGACAAGGCGGACATTCCCCATTCTGCAAGGGACATCCCTTCTGCACTGGAGCATCCCTATATCATGTTCAAGGGAAGCATCCTTCACATGCACCTGGAAGCTTCCTTCTGCACTGAGAGCATCCTTCTGCAACTGGAGACACATCCTTCTGCAACCGGGCTGCCTCTCTTCTGTCACGGGAGCATCTCTCTCTGCCAAGGGAGCAATTCTCCTTCTGTCTATTCTGGATGCACTCTCTTCTACTCCCGGGAGCATTCTATACTTGCAGCGGAGCATCCTTTCTGCAAGGGTATGCATCTTCTGCAACTGGAGGCATCTTTCCCTGCCCTCTGGAGCAGTCTTCTGCAAGGGAGCATCCTTCCATGTCCACACGGTGAGCAATCCTTTCTGCAACTTGCCGAAAAGACAATCCTTCTGCACGGGAAGGCATCCTCTGCACTGAGAGCTTCCTTTCTGACATCTGGAGCATCCACCTTACTGCAAGGGAGCATTCCTCTTCTGCACTGGTCGACATCTTCTGTCTCATCGTGGAGCATATTTCTAGTGCTACTGGAGCTTCTATATCTGCACTGGAGCATGCTTCTGCAGTGTAAGCATCTATAGCTGCAACTATAGCATCCTTCTGCACTGGAGCATCTTCTGTGCACGGGGAGCATCCTTACTGCACTGGAGCTTCATTCTGCACTGGAGCATCCTTTCTGCCACAGGAAAGCTCGCTTCTGCAAGGAGCATCTTCTGTACGGGAGCATCCTTCTGCAAGGGAGCACCTTCCGCAAGGGATGCATTCTTCTGCACGGGAGCATCCTTTCCTCAGGGAGGCATCCTTCGCAACCTGGACTTCACCCTTCTCCTCGCACTGGATCATCCTTCCTTCAGGGAGCATCCTTCTGCAAGGGAGCATCCTTCTGCAAGGGAGCATCCTTTCAATGTCAAGGAAGGCATCCTCTACTCGCACTGGAACTGCAGATCTTTGCCGTTGGAGCATCCATTCTACAACGGGAGAAATTCTTGTCTGCAACATGCGAGCATCCCTACCTTTTGCTAACACACTGGAGCAATCCTTCTGCCACTGGATCATCTTCTGAACACTGGGTACGATCACCGTCTGGAAGGCGCACGCACTCATCTCTCTGCTACCACGCGCGCACGCACGGTACATTCGGAACAGGGAAATTCAGTCGGCTAAGGACGCATCCTTCTGCAAGAGCATACCTCTTCAGAAGCCGGACGCAAATTCTTTAACATGCATTTACGGTTGAGCACTTCATTCACTAGCACTGGAGCATCCTTCTGCAAGGGAGCATCCTTCTGCAAGGGAGCATCCTTCTGCACTGGAGCATCCTTCTACACGGGAGCTTCTGCACTGGAGCATCCTTCTGCACGGGAGCATCTTCTGCACGGGAGCATCCTTCTGCAGGCGAGCATCTTCTGCAACGGGAGCATCCTTCTGAAGGGAGCATCCTTTCTGCACGGGAGCATCTCATGGGAGCATCCTTCGCAAGGGAGCATCCTTCTGCAAGGGAGCATCCTTCTGCAATCCTTCTGCACGGGAGCATCCTTCTGCACGGGAGCATGGCAAGGGAGCATCCTTCTGCACTGGAGCATCCTTCTGCAAGGGAGCATCCTTCTGCAAGGGAGCATCCTTCTGCAAGGGAGCATCCTTCTGCATCCTTCGGGGAGCATCCTTCTGCAAGGGAGCATCCTTCTGCAAGGGAGCATCCTTCTG
>NW_020868645.1:2500-10000 GCF_003789085.1 Penaeus vannamei
CTTGTCCTGTTTTTTTGTTTTTGTTCCTCTTTTCATCATTCATCGTCCGGTCGCCTTGCGCAATACAACACCTAACACAATAACACTAAAACATAAGAAATGAGAGAGAGAGAGAGAGAGAGAGGAGAGCACGACGCAGCAGAGCGAGAAGAGAGACGCAGACGAGAGAGAGACGAGAGAGGAGGGAGAGAGTATTAGAGAGAGAGAGAGAGAGTGAGACAGGGGTGATGAGATGAGAGAGTGAGGGAGAGTAGAGAGAGATTGAGTAGATGAGAGATGAGTATGAGGGAGGAGGCGACCGACCCGACAGAAGAGACGCCCGACGCAGCACGACCGCAGAGCAGAGAGAATCGCTAGACTACCTCTTCTCTTCCTCTTTCCGCTTCGTTTTCCGGCTCGGCTTCCCTGTTCCTCCTGCGGCTGGGGTCGCGCAGAGTGGTATGGTCAGAATCTTACTTCATACATATATATTCCTTATATCACAAAAACACTAATTCACTTGCCCCCGCCCCAAATATATAAAATTAATTTAATTAAATTATTTTAAAAAATATAATATTAATAATATATATTAATTATAAGTATAAGATTATTTATATTAGTTATATATGAAAAAACTAATTATATAAAACTACCCCTTGGGGGGTTCGCACCATCACTCTTACTTTTTATAAATATATTAGTACAACTTATAAGCTATTACATCATATTCAACAAACTCTAATATAAACAATAATTAACACCTGTTCTATTTCTAATTTAATTAAAAATATTATACTTCTATTTAACTTATTTAATCAATTTTCTCTAATTAATCTTAATCCTTACTCTTTTATTCTATCTAACTATCAATCCTATATTTTCTACTCACAAGTCTTATTCTTTTTTTCTCACCCTTAGTTCCCTTATTTTATTATTTCTCTCTATTTTTCTGGTTTTCTTTCCGGGCCTTCTTATGTGGCGCTGTCTTTTTCTCTGTTCTTTTTGTTGCGTTTGCTTGCGCGCGCAATGTTTCCTCTGCTTAGTTGGAGGTTTTTAGTATAACGGGGGAGTAGTGTTTTAGTTGGCCGAATTTATTAGATATATTTGGTGATTGGAGTTGGTTGATGTGAGGGCGGAATTATTTGTGGTTAAGTGGGGCGGAATAGTGTTGACGGGGAAAGTCGGAGGATATAAAGGTGGAGCGTTTGGTGGGCTCGTGTTTTGTGAGTAGGGGTTAGAGTTATTGGTAGGGGTTATAATTAATTGATTTAATGATTATTTATAAAGTATTAAAAATAAATATAAATAATTATTGAATAGAAAGTAAGTAAAATAATTTAATATAGTAAAAAAATGAATAATAAGACTAAATAATACTGACTGTGAATAGAGATAATAGTTAAATGTGGAGGATTAAATATAATAATTTAGAATGGTTATTATAAAAAATAAATTAAATGGTTTGTATGTATATGGGTTTTTAAAAATATAAATAAATAAACGGGTGGGTAAAATTTATTTTATTAAAATTTGTTGTGTTTTTATTCATTATTATTTTGTGGTGTTAATAATAATATGGTTTTTTTGTGTAATATATATATAATTTAGTAGAGATAATGATAGTTAGATAAGTAATTAGATAGATTTAATTAAATAATGTAATATAATATATAAATAATAATTAAAAATATAAAAGATAGTAAGCAATTATTAATGGTTAAATTTATTAACGGCCCATCTCCAACCGCATATACTTGACTGCTAAATTCAAATAAACAATAAAAAGTTGTTAGGAAACAAAAAGCACCCATAGATACTTTATTCTCTATAAATTTCGCCCCCCCCGACCCAAACCCAGATCAATATTTTTTGTTTTTATATCCCCTCTCCCTTTGCACCTTTCAAACCCCGGGCCACCCCCCGCCCACGACTGGATCTTTCAGGGCCCTTCCACATTATGCCCCTCGCCGGGCCAAAAGGTTCCAACGGAAATTATCTCCTTCAAGGGAAAACTTCTTGTGGCAAATTATTTATAATGGTAGCTTTCACATGGCCGAAAGGAAAACCAGGCTCCCGGTAATCAAAAAAGCTATTCATCAAATATTTTTTCGATACGCTCTTCTCCTGGAAAATATAACTCACACGAATACGTGCGCGGCCCGGCTGGCCGGCACTGGCGGCTTTTTTGGGGTGCATAGAGACGGAAGATAAACTGTCCCTCCTCGGTGTTTGTTTTTTTGGTAAGAACGGTGCGGGTGCGGGGGGGGAGAAAAGACCTGAACAACTCTCTCTCAGAATTTTCCTCCTTTTTTTTTTTCCCCGCCCGGGAAATTTCCCCTGCTTCGGTACCCAAGAAAACCCTCTCTCCTCTCTCCCCTCCGTATATCTCTCCCCCCTTCTTGAAAATGTGGGGGCGTCCTTTTTCCCTCCGGCGGATTAAAAGGGGGTCCAATTCTTTTTGTGTAAGCCAACCCGGCCCCGGTTTTCCCCCCCCCCGGCCCCCCTTGGGAACGGCTTTTTTTTTTTTTAAAAGGAAACGCCCTCCCCGAAAAAAAAAGAAAATAACGATCTACATAAAAACGTTAACCCAAAAACCCCAGAAAAATGCTTTTGGGTAAGGGCCTAACCCGCAACAACGCCCAACCAAAAAAAAAAAACCCGCAAAAAGAGTAATTTGGGGTTAAGGCATAAAAAAAAACGTCCAAGAAAACGCTTTTAAACTTCCTACACCTTTTTTTGGTTTTTTGTTCCCTACTTTAAATTCGTTAATAGCAATAGGCGGCTTTCTCCGTGCGCTTCTCTCTCTCCCCCGGTCTTCCTTAAGGGCCACGCAAAAACTGCTAAAGTTTTGGGCGGAAGGGGAAAAAAACCTAAACTCTCTCTAATGGTCCCTCTTTGGTAAAAAACTCTTGGCATTTAACAACTACAATCTACCCATTACCAAAATTTGCGCATTTAAAATCTGAAAAAAAAAGCCCATTTAAAAAGGTCCCCTTGGAAAAAAAAACTTTCCAAAAAATCAAAACAAAATGTTTTTTTTTTGGGGTTTTTTTTCGGGGGGGGCCCCCGCACCTGGGGGGGCCCCCCCTGAAAACTCCCAAAAGAAAAAATAAACACCCCATTAAGCCCCACCAAAAAAATTAATCTGGACCCCTCGCCAATCAACAAAAAAACGTCCGGCCAAAAAAGGTTATTTTTTTTTTTGGGGAAATCCCCCCCAAAATTTTTTCCCAAAACCTCCGTTTCCCACAGCAAAAAAAATTCCAATTATTAAAAATACATAAAACATTTCCCCCAGAAAAATTGCCACTAAAAATTTTCTAAATTCAAACCTGGGGCAATGGGGTTATCGCCAAAACTGGTGTTTGACAAAATAAACAAAAAATACATTTCCCTTTGAAACCACTTACGGCCGGAAATTAATTTATTTTTTGGCATTGGGGGTTTGGAAAATTTTTGGGGGTTTTGCCACCAGCTTTTTTTTCTGTTCTTTTTTTTTCCCGTTTCTACAGAAATTTGCCCCCTTCCCCCCACATTTACAAAGACCGCTGGGGGGCCCCCCCCCCTCCTTGGTTGCCCCCCTTTTGGGCGATTTTTTTCACCCAATAAATTTCCCTTCGGTTTTGGGGGGGTACACCCCTTGCAGTTTTGTTGAAGGGGGCGTTTTAAATTTGCCCCCGGCCAAAGGGCCCTTGGGCCTTTGTTTTTGTTAAAACCAACGAAAAAAACGCTTGGGCCCGTGGTACCATCCACAAAAAATTTACTTCTGGGGAAAAAAATTTTCACAAAAGTTTATAAAACTCACACCTGGGGTTGGAAAAATTTGTTTTACTTTGCCCCGCCCCCCCCCCCCCCTGTTTGGGGGTAAATTGTTTTTGGGAAAGCTCTTTTTGGGGTGGGGTAAAAAGCCTGGAAAAACCGTTTTTTCCCCCTTTTCTGGTTCCCTCGCAGGAAAAGTTTGGGGGTTCCCAGTAATTCCCCCCCTTAAAAAATATTAAAATGGGAATTTTTTTTAAAAAATAAAAAAAATTAAATAAAAAAATTGGGGGGGTGCTTTTCCCTGGTTTTAAAAAAAACAAAGAAAAAATACAAACAAGGGACTGAAAAAGTTTCCGTGGGAAAAGGGGGGGGGGGGTAAAGAAATTAACAAGCTTTCCCCATGGGGGGGTTTTTTAAAAAGGCTTTTTTTTATAAGAAAACAACCGTAAGATTGTAGAATTGGGGTTTTAACCCTCGTCGAGTTTTTAAAAGAAAATTTTTCAATTAAACCACCTAAAACGGGTTACCTTCCTGTTGGGGGTAAAACTGGGGCAGGCGGGAAAGGCGAAAAAATAGAAGGGGGCAAAAAAAATGGCCCCGGTTTCTCTTAATGGCAAAATGTGGTTTTTTTTTCCCTTTTTTCTTTTTAAAGATATTGGGGGCAGACAAAGGCCGGGTTTTTTTTAAAAAAATAAAATCAAACCGGAAACCCCAACAAAAGCACTTTAACATAATATATTAATATTAATTAATATTAAATTATTTTTATAAATATATATTAAATAAAATTATTTTTATAATTTTAACTAAAATATTATTAAATTAGTAATAGATAAACCAACACCAAAACCAAAAAAACAACAACCAAAAACACACCACAAAATCTCGTCACCAACCAACACACACACAACAAAAACTTAGCAAAGGAAAACCAAAAAATTATTCCCCCCAAACAAACAACGGGTTAAAACCACGGTACACAAACAACAAACAACCAAACACAACACCACAAACCAAAACCAACTTTAAGAAACCATAAACTCCCCACAACACGGTACACCACCGGTAAAACACACCCGTAACAACAAAAAACAAACCAAACCACCCAAACACCAACCAAAACACAAAACAAAAACACCAAACACAAAACCAAAAAAACCACAACAAACGGGCAAAAAAAAAACACCAACGGCACACAACGCAAACAAACGCACAATACCCACAACACAAATCTCACAAAACACACCAAACGGAAATCCAAACAATAAACCCCCAAAAAACAAAAAACCACCAACTCCTCACATGATCACAATGCTTCCCCTCTTCAACCCCAATAACAAACACAAAACCTCCGATCAAGGAAAGGGGGGGAGCCCCGGCCAAGGGGCCCCCGGGGGCCCCCAAAAAAGAAAAAAACCCCTCCCCCCTTCGGGGGACCGGAAATGGGACTGAAAAAAAACATTTTTGGGCGGTCCTGCTTTGAAAAAAAAAAACCGGAAAATGGTAAAAAACACCAAAAAATTGGTTAAGCCTGGTAATACAAAGTGACCATCGGAATCAAAAAAAAAAACCGGCCCTGGCCCCCTTTCGCCCCCCAACTCCCTCCCCCCACCCCCTCCTCTTTTCCCCCCCTTATCTTTCTGTGCCCCCCGCTTTTGGCCTTCTATCCTTTTTCGCTTCTCCCCCGCTCCTTGTCCTTTTCTCCCTTCTTTTCCTCCTCCCTCCTTTTCTTTCCCTTCCCTTCCTCTAATCCCTTCCCTTCCTTTGGGCTTCCCCCTTTTTTTTTTTTTTTTTTTTTTTTTTTTTTTTTTTTTTTTTTTTTTTTTTTTTTTTTTTTTTCTCTCTTTTTTTTTTTTTTTTTGGGGCTTTTAAACCTTCCTCCCATCCTTCCCCCCTTTTTCCATTTCTTTTTGCTTTTTTTCCCCTTCTAAATTTCCTTTTTCGTCCCCTCAAATCTTTCCCCTCTCCCCCTTTTTTTTTCTTTTCCCTTTCCCCTCCTATTCACCAACCTCTTTCTTCTTGCTTTTTCCCCAAAATTTCTTTTTTTTTTCCCGTTTAGTTTTCAAACTCCCCAAATCTTTCTCCCCCCCTTTCCTTTTTGGCCCTTCCTTTACTATCCCTTTTCGTCCTTCCTTTATTCTTCCCCTTTTTTTTTAATTTTTTTCACTTTCCCCTCCCCCTCCCCCCCCCTGGCCCTTTTTTCAATTTTTTCCGTCCACCCATTTCCTTTTTCTTTCCCCCCCCCTCCCTTCTAAATAAATCTCCCTCCTCTTCCTGGGCTGCTTTTCCCCCCCCTAAACAACAAACCTTTTTTCTCTCCTTTTCTTTTTTTTTTTTTTTTTTTCCGGCTCTTTATCCCCTTTTTCCCTAAATTCTTCTCTCTTTTTTTTTTAAACCTCTACTATTTCCTCTTCCCCTCATCATCTCTCCCCCTCTCATTCCATTTTTCTCTTCGCTCTCCCCCTTGCGCCCCCCCCTCTTCCCCCCCTTTTGGTTTTTAAAAAAATCCCTCTCCCTCCCCCTCGTTTTTTGTTTTTAATTTTTTTTGGGCCCTTAAAATTTTTTCTTTCCCCCCCTTATCCCCCCTCCCCTCTTTTCAAACCCCTCCCTCGTTTTTTGTTTTTTTCTGCCCCCCTCCCTCCCCTGGCAAAAAATTATCCCCTTCCCCCCCTTTTTCCCAAACCTTCGGGCCCCCGGGCTCTCTCCTTTTTCCCCCTTTTCCCTTCACCCCTTCCTGCCCAGCCTTTCCATATATCCTTCCTTTCCTCCCCCCCATACCTTGTCCTCTCTTTGCTTTCCCTTCCACTCTTCTCTCTGCCCTTTTTCCCCCTGTTTTTCTCCCTCCAAAAACGTTCTTCTCTCTCCGGGGCCTGTCCTCAACCATTCACTTCCGCTCTCCCCGCCTCGTCTTCTTTTTCCTACTTTGTTTGTGTCCAATACAATTATCCTCTCCTCTCCCCTCCTCTTTTCCTTTCTCCCTCCCATAAATTTTTTCCCCCCGCTTTTATTTCTTTCTTCTTCTCCCTCTCTTCTCTCTTACCCATTACCCGGGTCACCTCCCCTCTTCCCTACTACCTCTCTTCTCTCCTCTCTCCTCTCTCCCTTCTTTTTCTCGCTTTTTTTCCCTTTCCCCCCCCTTTGCCCTCCCCCGCCCCCTCTCTTCTTTTTCCCCTTCTCCCTCCCTCCCTCCGTCCAATCCCACCTCGCTTTAATTTTCCTCTTCGCCACATCTCCATTATCATTATCAGCGGTAACTCTCTCCATCATAATGATGACAGGTATATTCCCCCGTACTGTTGCTACCCTTCGTCTACTACTCATTTACCTCCATACGCTACACACAATATTTCCGTCTCCCAACTTAATAAACCCGTCTATTATTTGTTGTTCCTTTTCGCTTGTTCACACTAGGACAGCGGGGATTTCATCCTCGGCATATGGCCATATCTCCTTCGTCGCTCACTTTTATCTTTTGCTTTCAATTCCTTTAAAAAAAAAAATATATCATCCATCTAAGTTATCTCCAGAGTTTGTTAAATATAATATAGTTCGTCACCCGCTCTCCACTCTTGATCATGCGACATAGCTCCATTTACATTATATTCAGTGGTGCGGGGTTTTATCTTATTTATTTAGTTATTTGATTGTTATTTATATTTACACGATTATAAACAAGTATGAACAATAATAATATCAATTGAAAAATGATAAAATCTGGTGACGTATAGGTTTCACTCCGGGGTATTGCCAGGCACAATA
>NW_020868645.1:22500-26601 GCF_003789085.1 Penaeus vannamei
GAGAGAGAGATAGAGATAGAACAGAGAAAGAGATAGAGAGAGAGAGAAGCAGAGAGAGAGAGAGAGAGAGAGAGAGAAGAGAGAGAGGGAGAGAGAACGTTTACATTAAGCCCGTAAATCATCTAAAAATCCGTCGACGCCCGAACTATGTAAATCATATTCACAAACATGAATTTTCTCTCGCAGCATTTTCGCTCTTCCTTTTCCTGCTGTGTTTCGGCCCGGTGTTTCGACGCTAGGATGGAGGTGCTGGTGGTGAGCGGTAGGGGGGGGGGGGCATTTGAGGGGGTTTGAGGGGGAGGTAGGTGATGCTGGTTTGAGGGGGGAGGTAAAGATTTTTTTTTTTTTTTTTTTTTTTTTTTGTGGGGGGGGTTATTTTAGGGGGTGTTTAGAGAAGGGGCTAGATTATTTTCTTAGGGGGGGGGGGGGTTGAGCATGTCATAGGTTGGGAGAAATATTATACTTTTGGGCGGGAAGGGGAAGGTGGTGGAGAGGAGGGTTGTTACTTTTAGGGGGGGGGGGGGAAGGGGAGGGGGAGGTGGTTTAGTGGTCTAAGGAGCATAATAAAATAGGTCTCAGGGGGTTTAAAGAAGGGCATAAAAGGGTGAGGTAGATATTCGTAAAAAGAGAGTAAAGGAGAGATGAGTAAGAGTAGAATATAGAAAAGGTATGAACATATAAGGGTAGTTGAAGATAAAGGTATTGGCGAAGGGATAAGTCCAGGGAAGGCCTATCTCCAACACCGAATTTTTGAAATAGAATAGAATAGAAGGATAGGAAGTAGAAGGGAATGCGAAGATGAGAAAAAAGGGCATCGAAGGAGAAAGGATGAAGAAAGGGGTATTAAATAAATGAATGGCGAATGGGAAATAAGTTGCGGGGGGGGGGGGATTTGGGACTAGGTAAATGATGGAGATGAAGAGAGGGGAAGAAAAGGAAGAAGGATAGAGGGATAGAGGGCGCTATGTGTTAATCACGGGCGTGGAAGCTATGTCTATGTTTGTATTGTGTATCGCAATGGGCGTGTTAGGAGAAGCGTATGCGTGGGCGGCAAAGAGGGAGGGGGGGAAGGAGAGGGGGGTTGGGGGGGATGTTAAGTCATGGTGCGATAAATTATTTATAAAAATGTATGTATAAACCAGATGATTTTTTTGGGTGAAGGTAATTTAGATTAGATTTTTATACTATTCTGTTAACTTAAGATTAAGATAATGAAAATATATTGATAAACCAATGATGTTTTTAATGAAGGTAATTCAGATTAAAATTCTAAACTATTCTGTTAACTTATAAGACTATGATAATATTTCAACAAGGATGGTACAAGATATCTTCTCTTTTCCTCCTCAATTTCCTTCTCTATCCCCATATTTTTTCCTTCCTCCCTTTCTCCTCCCCCTCCTCCCCCCCCCCATCCATCCTATATGTTCGTAATGAACTCCTGAAATCTTCCATCTGTATATTGAAAACACTGGAATCTTCTTCCTCCCATCTTTCTCCTCCTACCCCCGGTTCCTCCTTTCACTCGCTTTCATCCCCCGCCCTCACTCCTCCTCCTCTCTTCTTCTTCTTTTCTTCTTCTTCTTCATCTTCTTTCTTCTCTCCTCTATTATCCTTCGCCTCTTCTCTCTCACTTATCTCATTCTTCTCCTCCCCCTGTTTTTTTTTTTTCCTTCCTTTTCTTTCTAATCCTTCTTCTTCCTCTTTTTCTTCTTTCTCCTCTTTCATCCTCTTCCTACTCCTCCTCCTCCTCTTCCCTTCTTAAATCCTCCTTTTCTTTCTCCTTCTCCTCCTTTTCTCCACCTCTCCTTATCTTCCTCTCCATTTCCCTCCTCCCTCTCTTCTCCTCACTCCCATCCTCTTCCTACCTCCTCCTTCCTCCTCCTCCGCTTCCTTCCTCTCCCTCACTTATCCTTATCCTCCTACTCTTCTCCTCCCCCTTCTCCTCGTCCTCCTAATTCCTCTCCTCCTTTTCCTCCTCCCCCTTCTCCTCGCTCCTAATTCCTCCTCCTCCTCCCCTTCCTTCCCCTCTTCCTCGCTCTCCATCATCTCACGCGGAGTAAATCTCGAAGTCCAGACACACAAAAGCAAATCGACAGCCTTAATGATCATTTGTATTCATATAACATCTAGACTTCACTTCATTATGCCAATAGTGGAGGTTTTAGCCGTATGTTTTGGCCGGAGCTCCGTCGCAACGCAGCCACAACCGTTGATAAAACAAAAGAAAAAAAAAAGAGAAGAGAGAGAGAGAGAGAGAGAGAGAAGAGAGAAGAGAGAGGATGGAAAAAAAAGAAAGAAGGAAAAAAAATAGAAGAGACAGTCGAGATGAAAAGTTGAATGGAAGCGAGAATCTCTAGTTTGCATATTTTACGTATGATAATGTGTCAATACGGGCTGGCGGTGCCGTCTGACCTGTCGGGTTGCAACCGGCACTCCGACCCGGGTGCCATTGCGGGTGTGCAGGTGCGCGGTGCTAGACTTGCTCGGCGTGCTTCGTGTGTATGCTTTCTCTTCTTCCTCCTTTTTCTCTTTTGTTGCTTTTATGTCTGGTTGGTGATGGAGTGCTTGTCTGTTTGTCTGTCCGCCCGCTCGACTGCTTGTCTACGTGTCTTTCTGTTCCGTGCCCTGCCTCTCTGTCTGTCCTGTATGTTATGTCTGTCTTTCTGCCTGTCTGTTTTTATCTGTCTGCCTGCACTGCCTGTCTGTCCTGACTGTCTGTCTGACTGTCTCTCTGGCTGTCTTGCTTCTATGTTTGTTGTCTGTCCTGTCTACCTTTAGCTAGCTCTCTATTTATTGGTTATTGACATGTGATTTCCAGATTCTTTTGATACTTCGTCGTAAAATATTATATTTATGATCCAAAGGTCAATCAATTAACCTCATTCTTTATCTCAGAATATATTTATTATTCACTAACTCTCTATCTCTTCTCTCATCTCTCCTCCCTCTCCCTCCACATCTCATCTCTGCGACCCCTCCCCTCTCTCTCTCTCTCATGCTCTCTTTCTCTCTCTCTCTCTAACTCTCTCGCTCTCTCCTTGTCATTATATATTATATATACTATCCTCGCTCTCTCTCTCTCTCTTATCTCTCTCTAATCTCTCTCTTAATCTTCGCAATTTCCTTTCTCACTCTCTCTCTCCTCTCTACTCTCTCTCCATATTCTCTCATCTCTCCTCTTCTCTCCTCTCTCTCTCTCTCTCTCTCTCTCTCTCTTCATCTCTCTATCTCTCTTTCATGTATATCTCTCTCCTCTCTCTCTCTTCTATGTCTTCTTATCATGTCCTCTTCTCTCTCTCTCCCTATACATAACCTCTTCTCCATCTTATTTCTCTCACCTCTCTCTCTCATCTCATTCCATCATCTCTCTCTGGCTCTCGTTTCTCTCTCCACTCTACTTTCGAATCCTACCTCTCTCTCTCTCTCACTCTCTCTCCATTATTTTTTTCTCTCACAGTCTGTCCTTTTTCTCATCTTTTTTCACATATATTTATATTATTTATATCTTGAGTTCTACCTATATATATTCTCCCTTCCTTTCATGAATATAAGCTTATAGGAAGAGAAATACAAGAGATAGAACATCATCTAGCTAGCATGGACAACAGGACACACCTCACGAGAACCGTTATAAATACACGCAAACATACTTTAAAAAATAGGGAAATATTATAAATATACTCTATATACCACTGGAGAGCCATTGAATAATAAAACAGTAAACATCCGACACCTTACAACAACAAATGACTCACATAGAATAGTACGTGTGTGTGTGTGTGTGGTGTGTGATTAGTGGTTTGTGTGTGTTGTGTGTGTAAGAGTATAATATTAGTAGATGTGTTGTGTGTGTGTGTGTGTGGTTGTGTGGGTGTGTGTGTGGTGTGTGTGTGTGTGTGAGTTGTGTGTGTGGTGTGTGTGTAGGTACCGCTTTTTCACAATACTCAAGTACAAACTCTCAGACAGACACAATACATCCCTGATCCCTCCCCTCCTATCATACAACCATACGAGTCACACAAAACACACACACAAACAATCATCCCATCCACGAGCCGCATATTTCCTCACTCTTAATAAACAACACACACACTCTCT
>NW_020868645.1:27050-29550 GCF_003789085.1 Penaeus vannamei
CTTTCCCTGTCTCTCTCTCCTCATCTTTCTACTATACCTTCCCCCTCCACCATCTCTCTCTCATCTCCTTCTCTCCTCGCTTTTCTGCCCCTCCTTCCCTTCCTTCGCTCCCCACCCACCCTCTTCCTCTCCTTCTTTCCCGTCTCTGTCTCTCCTACCCTTTCTTCTCTCTCCTTCCTACTCCCTCTCCCTCCTCTTTTTTCCCTCTCTTCTGTCTCTTGCCACCTTTCTTCTCCCTCTCCCCTCTCCTTCCTCCACACCTGTCTCTCTCTCTCCCTCTCCCTCTTCTCTCTTTTCCCTCTCTTTGTCCTCTCCACCCTCCCTCTCCCACTCTCTCTCTCTCTCCTCTCTCTCTTCTCTCTCTCTCTCTCCTCTCTCTCTCTCCTCTCTCCTCTCTCTCTCTCTCTCTCTCTCTCTCTCATCCTCTCTCTCTCTCATTTACACACAGATCTCTTCAACAGAACCGAAAAAAGATGGCGACAAATTTTCCTCCTCAGAAGACCTCGCTCGCTCGTGACCACCTCGCGGACACGCAAATAAAAACAATTAACAAAATCGAGACGAACTTGGGGAAACAGAAGAAAAAGAAAAAGAGAATGGTGATAAAAATTCAAAAGAGAGAAAAAATTGAAAGAAAAAAATAATAGCTATTAGTATTCTAATCTCGCAATTATGTATCTATTTTTTTAATAAGACTTTTGCGCAGTGAGGACGCGAAGAAAAAAAAAATCATGCACAACCTTTTTGTTTTCTTTTGCCATTTTTGGGATAAACTTCTTGACAAGACATGGATGCGTGAGTCACCCTTCTCCTCTCCTCCTCCTTTCTTCCTCTGTCTCTTGTTCTTAGTTTGTTTTTTTGTTTGCTTTCTTCTTCTTCTTCTTCTTCTTCCTATCCACGTCATCTTTATCTCCCTTTGCTGCTCTTTCCCTTCCTATTCTCCCTCTTTTTTATGTTTTGTCTTCTTCTCAACATCCTCTTTTATCTGCTTCTCTTCCTCCTTTTCCTCCTCCATTTTATTTGCTCCTCTTTCCTTTCCCTCCCACTTCTTCCTCCTCCTCCCCACTAATTTCTCTTCCTCTCTCCTCCTCCCCCTCCCTCCTTTATCCTCCTACGCCTGCCCCCTCCCCTTCCCCTCATCCTCTCCTTCCCCTTCCATTCCTTATTCCCTCCCCCTCTTCCTCCCACCTCTCCCTCCCTCCCCCCTCCTCCAACCTCTCCCCTCCCCTCCCCCTTCCTTCCTTCCCACCTCTCCCCTTCCCTCTCCCCCCTCCTTCCTTCCCACCTCCCTTTTCCTCTCCTTCTCAGATCTTGATTCGCAGACAGAATTTCCACCGGAAGACAGATCTGTAATGACAAGAAATTAAGGTGTGTGTTTGGCGCATGTGAGCGCTGCATCGGTCTGTCTTCTGGTCTTTGGAATGGACCAACTCTCCTCTCTCTCTCCTCCTGTCTCTTTATTTCTCACTGTCGATGTATGTGTGTGTGTTTCTTTGTGGCCCGCACACACGCACACATACACACAAACACACACACACATATATAATTTATACATTTATACATTACATATGCACACACACAGACATACATATATCTATACATCCTGTATATACATTCACGTAAATATCATCGGATTATTATTACTAAGCCTGGTACAAAACCATCGACGCATTCACCCAGACAGACAAATGACCAAAAATTTTCTTCCGTTTAAAATTTCAACGCCCCCTCACGTGTCCCCCCTCCCCCTTCTCCTCCTCCTCTTCCTCCCCCTCCCTCCTCATTCTCTTCCACCCTTCTTATTCTTCCTCCTTTTCTTCCCCCTCCCCTACTCCTCTTCCTCCTCCTTCTCCAGTTCCCTCTCGTTTTCTTCTTCTTCCTCCCTCTCGCTACTCCCCTACCTCCTCCTTTCAGTTCCGCCTTACAGCCCCTACACCCCTTCCCCTATCCCACTTTCCCCCTCCTTTCTCCTCTCCTCCTTGCAGCAGCTCCTCCTCGGCGTCCTCTTAACAGCTCCTACACCCCTTCCCCCTATCCCCCTCTCCTTCTCCACCCCTTTTCTCCTCTCCTCCTTGCAGCAGCTCCTCCTCCTCCTCTTCCTCTTCATCCTCTTCACCGCCTCGACCGCCAACGCCTTCGTCCTTCGGTCCACGAGCCTTGCATATCGCCTCGAGACGTGAGTTCGGAACCCGTGATTACCTTTACGTGGCGTCGGTGATCTGTCTAAGAGAGGGTTCGAGTTCTTCCGACGCGCGATTCGAATGTCAATTGTTTTTTTCCTTGTTTTTCTTTTGTTTTACTTATTCATTTGATTGTTCGTTAACTTCCTTTCTTTTATTTTAATCTAATGTTGTTGATAAATGTATTAAAACGCGTTACAGGTTTTCATATCATGTAAATAATGGTGTTTAATAGTACTTTTTCCGGTGACTACTTCGTTCAAGGCCGATTTGAAACCCTCAAGGCGGAAAATTGACACAAATGTCCGATTTCCGGGAAA
>NW_020868645.1:47050-52050 GCF_003789085.1 Penaeus vannamei
AGAAAATTGATGCCAGCAACAATTCGCTATCGGAGTCGGTTCCAAAACTTCGCTACTGCAGGAAAAGTCACCGATAGCCGAAAGACCAACGACCACCGCGGACGACTCGTGTCTCAGCGCAACGACCCTTAACGACTCTCCCTTATCTCTCCGCCTGCTCGGACTTTCCACTCGTCCGCCATCCTTCCCGCGAGCGCCCGGAAAGCTCGCTCCGTATCTCTCCGAGTCCGTGAGCTTCGTTCGAACGGCCGAGTCGGAGGAAGAAAATCATTGATATGCCAGACTGCAGGAGAGGAAACGGACGGGGGAACTCTACACGGAAACGGAAGGGGAACTCTACACGGAAACGGACGGGGAAACGGACGGGAACTCTTCATGGACGGGGAACTCTACACGAAACGGACGGGAACTCTTCACGGAAACGGAAGGGAACTTCACGGAAACGGACGGAACTCTCACGGAAACGGAAGGGGACTTCACGGAAACGGACGGGGAACTCTTCACGGAAACGGGAACTCTACACGGAAACGGACGGGAACTCTTCACGGAAACGGAAGGGGAACTCACACGGAAACGGACGGAACTCTTCACGAAACGGAAGGGGAACTCTTCACGGAAACGGGACGGCACTCTACACGGAAACGGACGGGGAACTCTTCACGGAAACGGACGGGGAACTCTTCACGGAAACGGGGGAACTCTACACGGAAACGACGGGGAACTCTTCAGGAAACGGACGGGAACTCTTCACGGAAACGGAAGGGGAACTCTTCACGGAAACGGACGGGGAACTCTTCACGGAAACGGACGGGGAACTCTTCACGGAAACGGAAGGGGAACTCTTCACGGAAACGGGGAACTCTTCACGGAAACGGAAGGGGAACTCTACACGGAAACGGACGGGGAACTCTTCACGGAAACGGAAGGGGAACTGACGGAAACGGAAACGGGGAACTCTCACGGAAACGGAAGGGGAACTCTTCACGGAAACGGAAGGGAACTTCACGAAACGGACGGGGAACTCTTCACGGAAACGGACGGAACTCTTACGGAAACGGAAGGGGGGGAACTCTTCACGGAAACGGACGGGGAACTCTTCACGGAAACGGAAGGGGAACTCTACACGGAAACGGACGGGGAACTCTTCACGGAAACGGACGGGGAACTCTTCACGGAAACGGGGAACTCTTCACGGAAACGGACGGGACTCTTGAAACGGAAGGGAACTCTACACGGGACGGGGAACTCTTCACGGAAACGGAAGGGGAACTCTACACGGAAACGGACGGGGAACTCTTCACGGAAACGGAAAAACTCTTCACGAAACGGACGGGGAAACTCTTCACGGAAACGGACGGGGAACTCTTCACGGAACGGAAAACGGAAACGGGGAACTCTTCACGAAACGGAAGGGGAACTCTTCACGGAAACGGACGGGGAACTCTTCACGGAAACGGAACTCTCACGAAACGGACGGGAACTCTCACGGAAACGGGAAACGGGGGAACTCTTCACGGAAACGGACGGGAACTCTTCACGGAAACGGAAGGGGACGGAACGGGGGAACTCTTCACGGAAACGGACGGGGAACTCTTCACGGAAACGGACGGGGAACTCTTCACGGAAACGGACGGGAACTCTTTCACGGAAACGGAGGGGAACTCTTCACGGAAACGGACGGGGAACTCTTCACGGAAACGGAAACGGAAACGGACGGGGAACTCTTCACGGAAACGGACGGGGAACTCTTCACGGACGGGGGAACTCTTCACGGAAACGGAAACGGAAACGGACGGGGAACTCTTCACGGAAACGGAACGGGGAACTCTTCACGGAACGGACGGGGAACTCACGGAAACGGACGGGGAACTCTTCACGGAAACGGAGGGAACTCTTCACGGAAACGGAAGGGGAAAACGGAAACACGGGGAACTCTTCACGGAAACGGACGGGGAACTTCACGGAAACGGAGGGGAACTCTTCACGGAAACGGACGGGGAACTCTTCACGGAAACGGATGGGGAACTCTTCACGGAAACGGAACGGGGAACTCTTCACGGAAACGGACGGGGAACTCTTCACGGAAACGGACGGGGAACTCTTCACGGAAACGGACGGGGAACTCTTCACGGAAACGGACGGGGGAAACGGAGGGGAACTCTTCACGGAAACGGACGGGGAACTCTTCACGGAAACGGAAGGGGAAAACGGAAACGGAACGGGGAACTCTTCACGGAAACGGACGGGGAAACGGAAGGGAACTCTTCACGGAAACGGGGGAACTCTTCACGGAAACGGACGGGGAACTCTTCACGGAAACGGACGGGGAACTCTTTCACGGAAACGGAGGGGAACTCTCACGGAAACGGACGGGGAACTCTTCACGGAAACGGACGGGGAACTCTTCACGGAAACGGAACGGGGAACTCTTCACGGAAACGGACGGGGAACTCTCACGGAAACGGAGGGGAACTCTTCACGGAAACGGGGGGAACTCTTCACGGAAACGGACGGGGAACTCTTCACGGAAACGGACGGAACTCTTCACGGAACGGACGGGGAACTCTTCACGGAAACGGAAGGGAACTCTTCACGGAAACGGAAGGGGAACTCTTCACGGAAACGGAAGGGGAACTCTTCACGGAAACGGACGGGGAACTCTTCACGGAAACGGACGGAACTCTTCACGGAAACGAACGGGGAACTCTTCACGGAAACGGAAGGGGAACTCTTCACGGAAACGGACGGGGAACTCTTCACGGAAACGGAGGGGAACTCTTCACGGAAACGGAAGGGAACTCTTCACGGAAACGGACGGGGAACTCTTCACGGAAACGGACGGGAACTCTTCACGGAAACGGACGGGGAACTCTTCACGGAAACGGGGGAACTCTTCACGGAAACGGACGGGGAACTCTTCACGGAAACGGAAGGGGAACTCTTCACGGAAACGGACGGGGAACTCTTCACGGAAACGGACGGGGAACTCTCACGGAAACGGACGGGGAACTCTTCACGGAAACGGAACGGGGAACTCTTCACGGAAAACGGGGGAACTCTTCACGGAAACGGACGGGGGAACTCTTCACGGACGGAAGGGGAACTCTTCACGGAAACGGAAGGGGAACTCTTCACGGAAACGGACGGGAACTCTTCACGGAAACGGAACTCTCTCTTCACGGAAACGGAAGGGGAACTCTTCACGGAAACGGACGGGGAACTTACGGAAACGGACGGGGAACTCTTCACGGAAACGGAAAGGGGAACTCTTCACGGAAACGGACGGGGAACTCTTCACGGAAACTTCTTCACGGAAACGGAGGGGAACTCTTCACGGAAACGGACGGGGAACTCTTCACGGAAACGGACGGGGAACTCTTCACGGAACGGACGGGAACTCTTCACGGAAACGGAAGGGAACTCTTCACGGAAACGGACGGGAACTCTTCACGGAAACGGACGGGGAACTTCACGGAAACGGACGGGGAACTCTTCACGGAAACGGAAGGGGAACTCTTCACGGAAACGGGAACTCTTCACGGAACGGGGGAACTCTTGGAAACGGACGGGGAACTCTACACGGAAACGGACGGGGAACTCTTCACGGAAACGGAAGGGGAACTCTTCACGGAAACGGACGGGGAACTCTTCACGGAAACGGAAGGGGAACTCTTCACGGAAACGGAAGGGGAACTCTTCACGGAAACGGAAGGGAAATCTTCACGGAAACGGACGGGGAACTCTTCACGGAAACGGAAGGGGAACTCTTCACGGGAAACGGACGGGGAACTCTTCACGGAAACGGACGGGGAACTCTTCACGGAAACGGACGGGGGAACTCTTCACGGAAACGGACGGGGAACTCTTCACGGACGGACGGGGAACTCTTCACGGAAACGGACGGGGACTCTTCACGGAAACGGACGGGGGAACTCTTCACGGAAACGGACGGGGAACTCTTCACGGAAACGGACGGGGAACTCTTCACGGAAACGGGGGGAACTCTTCACGGAAACGGACGGGGAACTCTTCACGGAAACGGAAGGGGAACTCTTCACGGAAACGGAAGGGGAACTCTTCACGGAAACGGACGGGGAACTCTACACGGAAACGGACGGGGAACTCTTCACGGAAACGGAAGGGGAACTCTTCACGGAAACGGAAGGGGAACTCTTCACGGAAACGGACGGGGAACTCTTACACGGAAACGGACGGGGAACTCTTCACGGAAACGGACGGGGAACTCTTCACGGAAACGGGGGGAACTCTTCACGGAAACGGACGGGGAACTCTTCACGGAAACGGACGGGGAACTCTTCACGGAAACGGAAGGGGAACTCTTCACGGAAACGGGGGGAACTCTTCACGGAAACGGACGGGGAACTCTACACGGAAACGGACGGGGAACTCTTCACGGAAACGGAAGGGAACTCTTCACGGAAACGGACGGGGAACTCTTCACGGGAAACGGAAGGGGAACTCTTCACGGAAACGGACGGGGAACTCTCTCTTCACGGAACGGAAGGGGAACTCTTCACGGAAACGGAAGGGGAACTCTTCACGGAAACGGACGGGGAACTCTTCACGGAAACGGAAGGGGAACTCTTCACGGAAAAGAGGGAACTCTTCACGGAAACGGACGGGGAACTCTTCACGGAAACGGACGGGGAACTCTTCACGGAAACGGGGGGAACTCTTTCACGGAAACGGAAGGGGAACTCTTCACGGAAACGGGAACTCTTCACGGAAACGGACGGGGAACTCTACACGGAAACGGACGGGGAACTCTTCACGGAAACGGACGGGGAACTCTTCACGGAAACGGGAAGGGGAACTCTTCACGGAAACGACGGGAACTCTACACGGAAACGGAAGGGGAACTCTTCACGGAAAACGGAAGGGGGAACTCTTCACGGAAACGGAAGGGGAACTCTTCACGGAAACGACGGAACGGAACTCTCACGGAAACGGAAGGGGAACTCTTCACGGAAACGGACGGG
>NW_020868645.1:67050-69550 GCF_003789085.1 Penaeus vannamei
AGATGAAGGCAAAAATACATCAGTCAGATTTATTACTCCTGTAAGCACTCAGGCAGCGAAGACCTCCACTAGCGCCTAGAGACACACACACACACACACACACACACACAACCACACACACACACAACCACACACACACACACACAACACACACTCACCACTCTCACACACACACACAACACACACACACACACACACACACACACACACACACACACTCAACACACAACAACACCCACTCACACAACACACAAACAAACACACGCACAAACACACATAAGCTAGGAACAGCCCGCGATTCCTAGCCAATCCCGCCCGCCCCTTGGCATTATAACACGATAGAAATCCCTCAGCCGCGTCAACGTCTAGTATTCACCTCGCAGATGTTCAAATATTAGACGGAATATCGCAAATGTTGACTAGGCAAATATTTAAGAGATTTAAACGTTTAGACTACCTATGGCGGACTCCATATCACTTGATGAGATGGGCGTGGAGCGGAAACATGTTGGCTACGGGTTTGAGTGGCAATGGTCGTGGTTTAGCTAATATGGTCTCATCCTGCTATCGGTAGTACGGTAGTTATGAAAGTAATTTTGCCACCAGTCTGATCCTGGTACCTGTAGTAAGGTAGTTGGGAAACTAATTTTGCGATCAGTCTCACCCTGGTATCGTGGTAGGGTAGCTATTGAAAAAAAATTATAATAATATTTCCATATGGTATAATAGATATTCTTTGCTGTGACATACTGTGTCTATTTTATTTTTGCTTCTAAATATCTCTCCTGTGTGAATAAGGAGGGCCGGGGCTGTCCACACACTGACGCGCGCGGGATTGAGCCTGCAGCGCCTTAAGTAGCCAATGGATTTACGTCCCTCATAGACCTTCGATTGCTACGTCTAGTTTTCCTTTAAAGATATGTTATTCCTGGCTAAATCTCAACAAAGTAGCAGTTAATCATATCGCTCGTATTAATCAATTTCATGAAAAAAGAAACATAACCGCAAGCAGAACATATAATCATGTAACCCGGGGTCTTGCATAAGTGTTACCAGCACTGTATCGAAGGTGGGTTGAGTGGTGAAGATTAACGATAATTCTGGTCTAGCCAGAGACTCGAGGTGCCTGGGTTATCTACGGGCAGGGTGAGACAGGGGAGGACATATTAATAAAGCAAGTATTCAATAAGGTTAGTAATGAGTATAATCGTTGCCTGACGTATTGTAGTCGTTCGTTTTGTTTTTGGGTGGTTGGATGTGATTTTTCTGTATTCATTATCATAAATTCACATCTCAAACTTTAAACAAAATCAATTTGTTAAAGATTTCCTTTCTAAATGACTGAGAACAAAAACGATATGGCAATTTAAAGAAAAAATATGGATAAAAAAAACACCGACACGCCGCATGTAGTTTATTTCGCCTTATCAATCGTTTTGTCGCCACCGAAAACATATTCATAAATCTAGTGCTGAATTGAAAGTAATCATTCCTTTCCCTAGTTAGTGGTCTTGGATATNAGCCCTTCAGCGCCGAGACCTTCCCCTTTCCAGCCAGAGAGAGAGGGGGGGGGAGAGACTGATAGAGCAGCCGGAGGAGGGAGAGTGGGGCGAGGGAGGGAGAGGGAGGAGAGAGGAGAGGGAGGCAGAGGGAGTGGAGAGGGAGGAGGGAGGAGGGAGAGAGAGAGGGAGGAGGGGAGAGAGAGGGAGGGAGAATGAGGGAGGGAGGAGGGGAGAGAGAGAGAGGAGGGAGTGAGAGAGGGAGGAGAGAGGGAGAGAGAGAGGGAGAGGAGAGGGAAGGGAGAGGGAGAGAAGAGAGGGAGTGAGAGAGGGAGAGCGAGAGAGAGGGAGAGGGAGGGAGAGAGAGAGAGAGAGAGAGAGAGAGAGAGAGGGAGAGGGAGAGGAGGGAGAGGGAAGAGGAGAGAGAAGAGAGGGAGAGGGAGGAGGGAGAGGAGGAAGGGAGGAGAGGAGAGAGAGGGAGAGAGAGGGAGAGGGAGGAAGGAGGTGAGAGAGGAAGAGAGGACGAGGGGAGAGAGGAGGAAGAGAGAGGGAAAAAGATAAAGAAAAAAACAGAGTGAAGGAGAAAAAAAAAAAAAAAGTCAAAAACTATGAAAACCAAACCAAAAAAAACAATAAAAAACAATAAAAACAACAACAAACACACAGCAGCAAACAAACAACAACAAAACCCCGCCCTGACTCCCAAAACCCCAACGCCGATCCGGACGCGAGTGCTGACATCTCTCCCCTTCGCCACGACGACGACGACGACGATCCACCTGACACCTCCTCGGAGTCCCAATCACGTCGACCTTTCGGGCCGAGTTTTGCCTCCGCGAGGGCTCTCTCGGACCTGGAGCGGCGAAGGGGGAGAGGAAGTCGAGAAGAAAGAGGAAGAAGGAAGGAGAAGAAGAAGAAGAAGAAGGGAGAAGAAGAAGAAGAAGAAAGAAAAAAGGAGAGAAAATAAAAAGATTGTTCTTGTTTCTTCTACTTTTTTTTTC
>NW_020868645.1:74550-75593 GCF_003789085.1 Penaeus vannamei
GAGGGCTCTCTCGGACCTGGAGCGGCGAAGGGGGGAGAGGAAGGCGAGAAGGAGAGAAGAGAAGGAGAAGAAGAAGAAAGAAGGAGAAGAGAAGAGAAAGAAGAAGAAGAGAAGAAGAAAAAGAAAAAAAAAGATTTTCTGTTTCCTGTTTCTACTTTTTTTTCTCTTTTTCTTGATTTTCTTTCTTTCTCTCTCTCTCTCTCTCCCTCCCTCCTCTCCCTCCCTTCCCTCTCCCCTCCCTCTCCCTCCCTCCCTCCCTCTCCCTCCCTCTCCCTCCCTCTCCCTCCCTCCTCTCCCTTCCCTCCTCCCTCTCCCTCTCCCTCCCTCCCTCCTCCCTCCTCCCTCCCTCTCTCCCTCTCCCTCCCTCTCTCTCTCTCTCTTCCTCTCTCCCTCTCCTCTTCTATTATTTTTCTTCCTTTTTATTTGTGCCTTATTTATTTTTTTCCTTATTTATTTTCTTATTATTATTTCTCCCTCTCCTCTCTCCTCCTCTCTCACCTGTCCCCCTCCCTCCCTCTCTATTAGTTCTCCCCCCCCCCTCTCTCCTCCCCTCTCCTCGGGGAAAGGAAGGAAGTCCCGGGCGTGAAGGCTGCCATCCTTTCACCGCCCTGAACGCGAGAACCATCTTTCGCCCAGCCCACGCCAAATCACAGGCCAGAATGCCTATCAAGCCATTGTGGCCAGGGGAAATCGAAGATCGGCGCTGAAGGGCCCCCCCCCCCCCACCTGCCCTTGAGCGCCGGAACCATCCTCTTTCCGCCAGCAGCAGCCAGGCCCAGAATGCTATTCAGCCATGTGGCCAGGGGAATCGGAATCGGCGCTGAAGGGCCCCCCCTCCCCCCACCATGCCCCTTGAGCGCCGAGACCATCCTCTTTCCCGCCAGCCAGCAGCCAGGCCCAGAATGCTATTCAGCATGTGGCCAGGGGAATCGGAATCGGCGCTGAAGGGCCCCCCCCCCCCCCCCACTGCCTTGAGCGCCGAGACCATCCTCTTTCCCGCCAGCCAGCAGCAGGCCCAGAATGCTATTTCAGCCATGTGGCCA
>NW_020868645.1:81287-88787 GCF_003789085.1 Penaeus vannamei
CCTCTCCTCTCCCTCCCTCCCTCCCTCTCCCTCTCCCTCTCCCCTCTCCCTCTCCTCCTCTCCCTCTCCCTCTCCCTCTCCCTCTCTTTCAAACAATGCAAATTATTTTTATCATTTTAGCATAGCATTATTGAACACTACTAAACAACAGCACGGGGCCGTTGTCGATACAATACAGTTTGAATTAATCGGAAATACGTTATAGATTACATTATGCGTCTAATTGTTTGTCATTCGTACCATATGCAAATAAATATGTGGAAAACAAACTATTTGCCCTTTTTCATCGAATTAGCGCCGACATCCGGAAAATACATTGCTGATTACATTCCCTAATATCATGAGCATGAATGCACAGTGATAAAAAAAAATGTAAATAAAAAAAATTGCGCGCGTAAATTTTATTATTTTCCCGCCATTTTTTCGCGGGCTTTTATTCCCGCCGTCGGTAAGAAACCGTCCTTTTAAATAAATGCGGTCGCTTCTCTCTGCCTCTATAACCAAGCTTTCCGTCCGCCTAATTTTTATTATTTTCCCGCCATTTTTTGCTTTTATTCCGCCGTCGGTAAGAAACCGAAATGCGGTCGCTTCTCTCTACCTCTATAACCAAGCATTTCCGTCGATAGTGGAAAAAAAATGTAAATAAATAAAAATTGGCGCCTAATTTTTATTATTTTCCCGCCATTTTTGCTTTTATTCCCGCCGTCGGTAAGAAACCGTCCACAAAAAAAAAAAGTGCGGTCGCTTCTCTCCGCCTGTGTAATCAAGCTTTCCCGTCGACCCTAGAATGGCCAACGAGGCATTGTGCGCGCGGGCGGTCTTTGGAGATGCATCCCCATGTCATATTTTCCACAGATCACACACACCCTCGGCGCGGAGTCCACACAAAGGGCGTATTTACCCCGTGTTACAATGCCCGGTTCTTATTTTCCATTCAGCCCGGGTGGCGCGTTATGCCAACTCAAATGACGTGGAGGAGGCGTGACTTATTTTCTGGCGATGGTCACTTTTTTTTTTTCTAAGGGTGAAGGGGGATTATGTGTGTATCAAGAGGTGTGGGGGGGGGATTCTTATATTTTGTTAGCTGTAAATTTTGCTATATTCCCGTATCCATTTTTATTTGTTTGTTTTATTCATATTTAACATCTCTATCTATCTCTCTCCCCCCCCTCTCTCTTTCTCAACCACACACACATACATTACATACACACGAACACAGACACACACAAAACACACACACACACACACACACACACACACACACACACACACGCACAACACACACACACACACACGAACACACACACGAACACACACACACGAACACAAACACCCATCTATATAGCCAGATAAATAGACAGATACAGACATACCTACATCCACATACACGCACGATGCACACATACAAATCATAAATCCAAAGAACGAAAAGAGAACAGACGGGCGGCAAGAAGAGCGAGTTCGCAAAATCGTTCGCGGATGACGTCACAATCTGCAAATCCCGACCGGAAATGAGCGCCGGGCTGACTTCCTCTCATAACAAGAACGACCCGCCTGTTCGAGCTTCAAGATGATGAACCATTGAACAGCGATCGCCGGTGAACAGAGTGTTTGCGGATTACGTACAGCTGACAAACCTCTCTACCTGTCTGTAATATATTTTTTTAACTCTTTTTTTTACGAAAACGTTTACCTTATGTTTGTTTTTGTTTTTTTAGTCGTCTTTTCTTTCGCTTCAGTCTCTCTTTCCCTTTCTCTCGAAAATCAGAAAACAAAAAAGACTGAGAGACGAAACTTTGTTTAATTTTTTTCCCCCACTTCTCTTCGCTTGCAATATGACTCCGGCAATTGTAAGCTATTGCAGAAAAAAAATGGACGTTGTGATTTAAAATTGCGCGACTGGGAACGGCCATGCAGGTTTAACGGCGGCCGGATCAGCGCTGTTTATTTGTTTATGCGATCGGCATTAGAAGCGGGGGGATGGCGGCGTTATCAGCGCCGGAATTATTCACCTGAATAACAGATGTATGCTGCTCGCGGGGGGGGGGGGGGGGGGCGTGCCATACGTGGACGTTGTGTGCCTACATGCATACACACACACAATTTATATGTGTACCACACACACGTGCACATATATATATATGTATATATATATACATATATATATATTATATATATATATTATATATATATATATATATATATATATGTATATAATATACTATATATATTATATATTATATATATATATATATATAGATATATATATATTATATATAATATATATAATATTATATATATATATATAATATTATATATATATATATATATATATTATATATATATATATATATATATTTTATCATATATCTCTCTCTCTCTCTCTCTGTGCTCTCTCTCTCTCTTCTCTCTGCTTCTACTCTCTCTCTCCTCTCTCTCTCTACTCATCATCTTTCTCTTCTCTCTCTCATTCTCTCTACATCTCTCTCTCTCATCCTCGCCTCGCTCCTCGCATCCTCACTGCTCCTCCCTTGCACTTTCATCCCTTGACCTCCCCCCTTTCCTCTCTTTCCCTCCTACTACCCCTCCCTCCTCATCCCCATCCTCCCTCTGCCCATCTCCCTCTCGCCTAGCTCATACCTCTCCTTCTCTGTCCTCTTCTCTCTTCTCTCTCTCTCTCTCTGTCTCTTCTACCTCTCTCCCCCATCTACAGTTCTCCCTCTCGCTCCCTGTTCCCTCCGCTCTGATCCCTCTCTTTCCTCCTGCCTCCTCTCTCTTCCCTCGTGCCCTCTGCCTCCTTCTCCCTGGCACCTGTAATCCGCCCTCTCCTTCCCCTACCCTTCCCTTCCTTCCCGTTCCCTCCACTCCCTCCTCTCGCCCTCCCTCCCTTCCCCTCATACCTCCCATACCCTCAGTCTCTCCCTCACCTCCCTCTCTCCTCTCTTCTCCCCTTCCCCCTCCCTCCCCTCTCCTCTCTACTCCTTGGACCTCCCCTCACTTCTCTCTTCTTTACCCTACGCCTCTCCCTTCGTCTCATCCCTCTGTCCTCCCCTTCCCGATCCTCGCCTCCCTCCCCTTTTTTTTCTCTCTTCCCTCTGCTACTCGCCTCCCCAAAACCCGCTCATATACAAAAAGTTATACATATATATGCATGCACGGTCGCGCAAGCAAAGTCGACCTGCCATCATGCCTGCATCCGCGTGGAAAATATCTGAACACAGAACACATAGATTTACATTGATGCGTATCGGTGGCTCTCGGGTTCTCGTCCTCTGTCTCTCTCTCTTTCTCTTTCTATTTTTTTTTTTTTTTCATTTCGCTGTCTCTTCTTTCTCTTTCTTGATCTCTTTCTTGCATCTCTTTCTTGTGTTCTCTCTCTCTCTTGATCTCTCTTTTCTTGATCTCTCTCTGGTCTCTCTTTCCCTCTCTCCCTCCCCCCCTTCCCTCCCTCCCCCCATCCCTTCCTCTCTTCCTCCCTCCCAATCTCTCTCTCTCTCTCTCTTCTCTCTCTCTCTCTCTCTCTCTCTCTCTCTCTTCTCTCTTCTCTCTCCTCTCCTCTCTCTCTCTCTCTCTTCTCTCTCTCCTTCTCTTCTCTCTCTCTCTTCTCCTCTCTCTTTCTTTCTCTTCCTTCCTATTTCTTCCCCCTTCTCTCTCTTTACACGTTCACAACTCACAACTAATGCACTTAGACACTTAAATAACACAAAAAATTGTCTTACACACGACGTAATCTCTCACACACCACTCTCTCTCTCAACACTTCTGTACACACACACAACCCACACATACAACCACACACACCTACAACATACGCCACACAAAAAACATCACAACAACAACACATTCCACACATACTAACACAAAACACACACCACAAACACACCCAACCACATACCACCCACACAAACACACCCACACACACAACACACACCCACACCAACACCCCACACAAAACGCACCACACACCGGCACCACACAACCCACACAAACGCACCACACACATAGAACACCACCACACACACAAAAAACCACAACACGCATACACACACACACACACACAAACACACACACACACACCACACACAACACCCACACAAACACACACACAAACCCACACACACACACACACACACACCACACACACACAAAACACACACACACACACACACACACACACACAACACACAAACACACACACACACAACACACACACACACACAAACACACCACACACACACACACACACACACCACAAACACACACACACAAACACCATACACACAAACACACCCACACAACACACACACACACCACACAACACACCCACACCCACACAAACACCCAACACACACACCACACACCACACAAACACACACAACCCACACACACACACACACACCAACCACACACACGCACACCACACAAAACACACACACACAAACACACACACACACATACCACACACACACACACACACACACACGCACACACACACACAAACACACCACACCCACACAAAACACACACACCACAACACACCCACACAAAACACACCACACAAACACACCCACACAAACACACACACCACACAAACACACCCATACAAAACACACAAACCACACAAACAAACACACCCACACACAAAACGCACCACACACAAACAAACGCACACACCACACACACAACACACCACAAACACACGCACACAAAAACACACAACACACCACACCACACACCACACACCACAAACACACGCACACACACACACACACACACACACACACACACAACACACCCACACAAACGCACACCCACACATACACACCCACACAAACACACACCCACACACGCACACACACGCAGACGCACACCCGCGCGCCGCCCTCCCCGAGCTCCCCGGTCAAACATGTAAATAGCGCCAAACATTACACAGAGTAATCGTCGCAGGCAATTACCTTCGCTGCAAACTGTTTAGTGCCACGTGACCTCCTTGCTGATGAGTCCCTGGCACTGGCACTGGCACTGGCTCTTGGGAGGGTGGCTCAGGTCGTGACATTGGCACCGTTTTCGGGTGGTGTGGCAGTGGCTCTGTTTTTGGAGTGGCAGTGGCTCTGTTTTGGGTGGTTGGCAGTGGTACTGTTTTTGGGTGGCGTGGCTCTGGTCGTAACACTGGTTCGATGTTGATTGGCAATGGCACTGTTTCCGTATTTTTGGTGTTTTTGGGTGGTTGGCACTGATTCCTGGTGGCTGGCTCTGGTCCTAAGCACTGGCACTGTTTCTTAGGGCTCTGTTATTTGCCCTGGTTCTTGGTGACTGGCACTGCTTGTACTTGTGTTGATATTGGCACTGATTCTGGAGGACTGTCACTAGCTTTGACCCTGTGGCAAGCTCCGGCACTGATTCTGGAGGAGAGTCACTAGCTTTGACCCTGTGGCAAGCTCTAGTCCTGCAGTGGCACTGGATGCAATAATGGAACAACTTTTGAGACTGACACTGGCCCTGTGTGGCTGGCACTGCACCGCGCTTGACGAGAGCAACAGCCGTGAGGAACTCTCGACCTGACCTTGTTTGACCCCGCGGTTCGGGTCGGGCGTGGCTCTCGCCTCTCTTCTCGGCCGGATCGAGGTCTGCAGATATGTACGCATACACATGCTCACATATACACATACACACACGCACACACACATGCATATATGTATGTATATGTGTATGTTTCTGCGTCTGTCTGTGTGGATGGGTGGGTGGGTGGGTTTTGATGACTATTAAAATCAATATTATCATTATCGTTATCATCATTAATATTGCTAGCCTTATCATTTATTTATTATTATCATAAATATTATTGTTATTATCATATATTTATTATTATCATGAATATATTATATCATTATTATCAACGTTATTATTATGATAATAATAATTATCAATATCATCATAATTATCATGATAATTATGATCATTATTATTATTATTATCATTACCATTACATTATGATTGTTATTTCTATTATTAAAATTAATATTATTACCATTATACATACATCATCATCACCATTATCATTATCACCATTATCATCACACCATTATCATCATTATCCTTCATATCATTATTACTATTCATGATTCTTATCATTATCGGTATTCATATTATTTACTATAATTCTAGTTATCACTATCATCATTATTATCATTATTACAAGGATAATCATTACTATCATTCTAGTGATCTTTTTCATACATATAATTTTATATTGTCATTATCATCAATATCATTATCATTGCCATTATTATTATTAATATGATTATTATCATTATAATTACTATTGTCATTGTTGTTATAATTATTATCAACATTATTATTATTATTATTATTATTATTATTATCATTATTATTATTATTATTATCATCATCAGGATTATTGTTACTATTTTCATTATGATCGTTATCATTATCATTACCATCATCATCTTTATAATCATCATCATAATTATTGATAATGTCATTGTTATCATTACCATCATTATCATTATCAGTATTACTGCTATCATTATCATTATCATCAATATAATTATCATTACTAATATCACTATCATTAGCATCATTATAATTATCATTATTATTATCCATCATTATAACAGTGTCGATGTTTTTTTTATTACTAACCACCATTAGTTATCATTTTCATAATTGTTATTGTCATTACTATTACCATTCTTGCTGTAATTACTACTATCATAATTATATCATAATCATTATCATTATGGTTATTATTGATTTTATCATTATTTTTATTAGTTGATTGTTCTTAACATTAATTTAACAAAAGACATCATCATTACTATCATCATTGTCATTATATTATTATTATTCATTATTATTATTATTATTATTATTATTATATTATTATTAGTTATTTTATATCATTATTTTTATTATTATTTATATTAATTATTATTATTATTATTATATTATTATTATCATTATTATTATATATCATTATTATTATTGTTATTATTATTATTATCATTATTATTATTATATTATTATTATATATTATTATTTATTATTATTATTATTATTATTATTATTATTATTATTATTATTATCATTTATTATCATTATTATTATATATTATTCATTATTTGTTATTATTATATTATTAATTATTATTATTATTATTATTATTATTATTATTATTATTATATTATTCATTATTATCATTATTGTTATTATTTATCATATTATTATTAATCAGTTCATTATTATTTTTCATCATTATTATTCATTTTATTATTATTAATTTATTTCATTATCATTGATGATTGATTATTATTATTGTTATTATTACGATTATTATCATTATTATCATTATCATAATTATTATAATTATCACCATTGTCACAATTAACATTATAACTAATATTATTATCATTACCATTATTATCATTATCCTTATATTCAATCATTATCAATACCCTTATCATCATCATTATTATTACT
>NW_020868645.1:103786-111286 GCF_003789085.1 Penaeus vannamei
GACTGATCTCGTCCAGTTCATCAATCTTATTTTTTAAGACAAAGCTGGTATTGTAGAAAAGGTATGGGATAAAAACAGATATAAAGGGAGAGAAAAGAAACAGGCACATTTTGTTTTATAAATAAATAAAATTATGACAATGAGTCATATTCTAGGTTGCACCCATAGTATACCTATATTTTTCTATCATGGATCACACAGAAATCATAATACATGTATAAAAAACTTTACTATAGAATGAAATCTAAAAACTTAGGGTAATGACCTTATCTGTATGAAATATGAATAACAATAAAAAAACAAAAATAAAACCAATATCAACCTACCTAAATGGCACCTCAATCTTAGATTGGTGGGGCCATAGTGAGGCTCAATGTGTGAGTCAGGATACAGCACTGAGAAGCAGGCATTGCCAAAAACACAGTCCTTCATGACTGATGGCAATGACCCGATCATAGTTGATGTGTTGGGGCATCTCTTGCAATTTGACTCACTGACAACACCTTGGTCAATGAAGGGGAAGATGCACCAATGACCACGAGGGATATCATTCAGTTTCCAGCCCCAGTTGTCACCACCCTTCAGAGCCTCAAAGACAGACTCAAATTCCTTCAATATGATGCTAAAATTGAGCTTCAGGAGTCTGAGTTCCATCCCGTAGACATCGAACTCGTTCCAGTAAGGGTTGGCTGCTAAATCCATGGGGAATATAGTGGGCTTCTGGAAGACTGATCGAAGTGATTTCTCTCTCTCCGAGGTTCTTGTTCTGTCTTTACCTAATTTTTCTGAAGATGGAACCAACCTCCTCACCACTGTCTGCACAGCATTACGCAATCTAAGTGAGATGGACTCCTGAGTCTTTGTATCTAATGCTCTCCATTTCTCTGCAATTTGTTGCTCCAGCTCCTTGTATTTAGAGCAACGGACACAGCTGGAGTTCCTGCATGACTGTGACTCTGAGTGGTCTGGAGTCGGAAAGAGGTAGAACACTTTCCTCAGGATCTCTAAGACGGCAGTTTTCAAAGGCACTTTATTCTCCTTTTTGTAGAAGATAACAAGAATTAGAGCAGCAAATATCATGCCTAAAGCCATTGAGGGCATAAGGGGCAGGGCGGGATCGGGAAGTCCACCTAAGAAGGCGGAACAACATTCTCGTATCCCCATGGCTTAACTTGGCAATTGCAACAACTTGACAGAAGCTAAATGGCCTTTAACGAAGCGGTTGCGGACGAGCAGACCATTAGCTACTTCTTGAATCACCAATAAAATCGTTACACTTGACAGCTACATGGTTTTCGTCTGCTCCTGTGTCTGAATAGCTTCAGATACGCCCGCTAGTTGAGTTCAGTGCCATTAAAATTGTGAAGAAACCCGAAATAAGGAATTAAATCGCCTTTCATCTTTCTGGCGCTTATAGTGTAAACAAATGGATATGAGGGACGGTGGGTCTAAAATTATTTGGATTACCTTCTAAAAATAATTACTGAACGCATGTTAAATGAATACACGTAAATATCTTGTATATCGTGTGAAATAACAATCTTCAGTTAAAAAGAAGGCTAAATTCATTAAAGGTGTTTACGCACTAGAAAGAGACATGTTTAAAAAAAATAAAGACTTAGGACCGCAGTCGCTGCCATTCCACAGAAGGTAAAGAACGGACTTTGAAATTTTCCGTCTGTGTTTAGACAGGATCTCTCGAAATACCGCTAAAAAAACGAAGTAATTATAGAAAAAGTATTGTAACCAGTGAAGAGGAAGAAAACTGCAACACATTTGGAGCAATCGTGTGAGACGCCATGTCGAATAAGGTGAAAATAGTGATGGTTGGCCCGCCCGAGGTAGGAGTCCGATACTGATTTGTATTCAACTTTATTAAATAATTATTTCTTATAGTTATGGGACAGTATACAATTGGATGTGGTAGCAGAGTTGAGTAACAATACATATATGAAATAATAGAACAGTACATACCAAGACAAAATTCTTTTGTTGCTATATATGTGCAAAAGCCTCCCTGAAGTGATATAATCCAAAGTTTCATCAGGAAAATAAAGTTAGTGAAATATAACACTAATTTTCTATATTACATCTGCTGCTCCGACATCGACGATTTTGGTATCGTTTGGAATCCTCCCACTATACAATGTAAATATGTAGGTTTTATTGGGGGAAACCCTTTAGCAACAAACTTGGCTCCAATAGCAGGGGAGGGCATGAAAGGTTCCAGGAAAAATGCGGGGTTAAATATCACTAATAATGTAACCCAATTGAAAATAACCATGGTTATTCACATGATTATAGTATAATCAAGATGAACAGGGTTTACCATGAACAGAAGAGTGGTGGTGGCCCACCTCATCTGTGGGTTTTGCGCCTCTCTCGATGTTACACCGATGGCCTTGGATGAAGGAGTGGAATCATATATGTACACTAGTAAGACGTATATTACAGTCAGCCAATAGATGGCAGTTATTATCCATATAGTTACTGAAGTGACTATGTCGCCATCTATTGTATAAGAACGTAGCTCAAGGTCGAGTTTCCTGCCCTCTGAACCATATATTCCTATTCAAAAAAATAACCAGAGCGGTCGTACTCCGCCATAGCTGCGCGATGACCGAATGTGGAGGGTGCTCCAACTTGGAGACCGATTTCAGGAGCACTCTCCCTACTATCAGCCGCATCTATTAATCAGGTTAGTACCTTAAAATTTAGGTTATGGTAGGTTATCGGCTCCGCATCTAGTTTGTGTGTGCTCTATCCTGCTGTGAAGACATGGTCGATTCTTTGTTTCCTTGGCGGGGTTTGGGGGGGCAGAAGCCCCCTGCAATGGAAAGTCATGTGAATAACCATGGTTATTTTCACTGTGGGTTATATTATTAGGGTAATTTTTATATTACGTCCACCGCTCTGACATCGTCGCCCTGCTATTGGGGCAGTCTGTTGCTATAGGGGGTTTCTGCACAATAAAACCTACTATTTGCATTGTATAGAGTGAGAGGAATCCAATGATACCAAAATCGTTAATGTCGGAGTGGTGGACGTAATATAGAAACTACCAATATAATTTTCCAGTGACACACAAAAAAATAATAAAAAGTAGATTTTGGTAATTTTTTAGAAGACATCTGCCAGATGGATTGTGATGATTTCAGTATCGTTAGATTCCTCTCACTCTACAATGCAATATTAAGTTTTATGTGCAGAAGCGTCCACACATTCTTGGCTCTGATATCAGGGGAGGGCATGAAAGGTACCAGGAAAATTGCTGGGTTAGATGTAAAAGATATACATAGAATCAGTCACTATATTGTCTTAATACAGGGGGCTGTGCCCCTGCGACCCCTCATGGGGTGCCACCCTCTCCCGCCCAGGAAAACAAGTATCCTCCATATTCACGGTAGGTACGAGTGGACTACCACCACGCGGGAGAAGCGTTACCAAGTCTGTCCCACACTCTTCTGCTGAATATGTGAGATTCTTTGTTTTCTTGGGCAGTGGTTGGGGGAGCAATCCCCATGAGAAGGTTGCAGGGGCATAACCCTGCATTAGACAATATAGTGAATGATTCTATGTATATGATTTACATTTTACCCCAATTTCCTGGTACTCTCATGCCCTCCCCTGCTATTGGGGCAAGAATGTGGGGATTTTGGGGTTTCCGCACAATCATTTATATTTAATTGGAAACTAGACAGTGAGAGGAATCCAGTGGTACCAAATTGTTGCGATTCGTTTGGCAGACTATTCTAGAAAATTACCTAGATTTCCAGTGGCAAATTATAAAATTTATTTCAAAAGCATCCTACTACCCTTTTATTTATTTAAACCATTCTAAAATCCATCAAATGTGGTATTTATGAATTCATAATGTCTAGTGTGCACATATTGTGGTTTTAGTTGCCACCAGGTGATGTTATACTAGACCCTGTAAGTGAAGCAAAGTTATCAGTTTGGCCTCTTACCTGAGTTAAATATTTAACGCATCTACTGGCAGTATAGATATGGACAGGTTTGAGAATGCATTCAGTGAGTGATGTCATGAGCCAGGTGAGGTGAAGGCTCTGTGAGGTAACTCTTGTGACACTGGCTCAGTCTGGGTATATTGAGCAAATTACACCATTTTTTGCTTAACTACTAATTTAGATGAATATTACAGCTGTATTTGTTAGTAGATACCAAATATGATGGGTTTTTAGATATGGACTATAATTGCACTTTCTGCATATGTATGAGTTGCATATTTTTGTAATTTGCTCTGGAAATGCCATAAATTAAAAGAACCTTATGTTTTATTAATCTACTGATTCCATGTACTGTACACTGTAAAGTCATGGTTGCCATTCATTGTAAAATCAGCTAATTTTGGACAGTTTTGATTTTTTTAGACATAAAATGACATAGAATTACATAGGCTGCATATTGCTGATTCCTGCATATACTTTGGGAAAGAGCTTTGGAATCCATGTGAAAATGTGATGCTAAGTGCTATTGAAGGTGAAGTAGGTGTGTATAGATGAGGCTTGCTTTGGACATGCCTGTAATTTCAGACAATAATCCTCATTGAACTCACTCTGAAGTTACATGTTTTTTTGTGGAAAATGGAAATAATTATAATGAGTATCAGAGGATAAGAATGATATTTGTGAGTATAACTAAAACCAAAGATGTTCATGACTTATTTATTTATTCTGCTTTTCAGTGTGGAAACAAACTAACAACTTTCTAAGTGAGTCTGGAGAGGTGGGAAGTGGGGAGTACAGAACCAAAAGGTGCAGGATTCTGGAATTTGAAATGCCCAATGTAACTATAACAATACTGCAGCCAGCGTGGAGGTTGAACTGTGGGATGTAGTGGAGATAGGACGTAAGAAAAGGTTTCTCTTGTTCCTTGTTATGTGTACTGGTACTCCTGATTTCTTATTTTACTGCATGGGGTGTGCTGATCAATGAAAAGATTAATTATTCTACTTAGTATGCATCTTTTGTTTCATATTTTTAGTATCTTCATTTCTAATCTTAGGCCACACCAATTTCATTTATTGCTCTCGATTAGCTGCTAATTTTTGTGCATTTTGAAAAAAGAGAAGTAGAAGCAGAAGAAAGAAGAAAAAAGAAGGAGAAGAAGAAGTAGAAGTAGAAGTAGAAGTAGAAGTAGAAGTAGAAGAAGTAGCAGAAGAAGTAGAGAAGAAGTAGTAGAGAAGAAATAGTAGTAGAAGAAGTAGTAGTAGAAGAAGTAGTAGTAGAAGAGTAGTAGTAGAAGAAGAAGAAGAAGTAGTAGAAGTAGTAGTAGTAGAAGAAGTAGTAGTAGAAGAAGTAGTAGTAGAAGAAGTAGTAGTAGAAGAAGTAGTAGTAGAAGAAGTAGTAGTAGAAGAAGTATAGTAGAAGAAGTAGTAGAAGAAGTAGTAGTAGAAGAAGTAGTAGTAGAAGAAGTAGTTGTAGAAGAAGTAGTAGAAGAAGAAGTAGTAGAAGAAGAAGTAGTAGTAGAAGAAGTAGTAGAAGAAGTAGTAGTAGAAGAAGTAGTAGTAGAAGAGTGTAGAAGAAGTAGTTGTAGAAGAAGTAGTAGAAGAAGAAGTAGTAGAAGAAGAAGTAGTAGTAGAAGAAGTAGTAGTAGAAGTAGTAGTAGAAGAAGTAGTAGTAGAAGAAGTAGAAGTAGAATAAGAAGTAAGTAGAATAATGATAATAATAAAATAATAATTAAAAAAAAGAAAAAAAATAATAAGAGTAGGAGGCCAGATAGAAATACTACAGTTTTGCTTTTGCTAACCTGCAAATATTGCCACTATCAGAGGCACATGCTGCCAGAAACCAATTAGAGAGCTTCTTTGTAGTCACATGCTAGAGGACAACCAATCAGAAAGTGTCGTATCTTTCAAAACAATATAGCACCTTTTGAGGTTTTGTTGTGTGTTGCTCTAAACTCTAGAATTAAACTAAATTTATATTCCAAACTATAAGTTTAGTTTTTAATGTTACTGGCTTATTAAACTTTGGATTGGCATACAAAACAAAAATTACAATAATGGTACTAAATGCAACATTCATAAATTCAGTCAAAAACAATGCTCTTTATTTGAAATTGTTGTAATAGATCAAAGGACGGGATTATTACATAAAAGTGCCATGAAAATCTGAAAACTTGATTAATCCTGTATTTTTTTATGTTCTGTAAGCCCTTTATCTTCACCCCAGACTTTTTGCTTTTTTTTTTTTTGGCAGTTACTACAATTTTTAAATTTTTTTTTCTATGTATTAGTTATTGATAATACTTGTTTCAGTATGGTCTGGAAAGTTATTAGTGTATCAGATGTGAATATAATAATTTATACATGTCTTTTACATATAAACTGAAGTGAGTGACTTTGCTAGATCAGACTGGGAATGAAGGCCGGTAAACACCTGCCAGATTTCAAGAGACATCATTCAGTTTCTTTCTCTCATTAGCTATGAGACGTGTTGGCCGTCATTCAGCGAGGAGCACAGGGAGTTATCTTTGTGTACAGCCCCGGGAGAGCGAACATGCAAGAGTCTTGATACTTATCACGCACTTTGCTGAACAACAGGGCGTAAGTGAAGCTCAGTGTGTGGTGTTCTGCCACTACAAACCAGGAGCCAAGGGAAAGGGGCAAAACTTTGTGAGTATATTTGTTATTGGTAGTTTTGGTTTTTATATCTAGGAGAATTTTTTTTGTGATATTCTATTTTTTGCAGGTAGGATTAATAGAATTGATACACATTTCTGGAGGTGTAATAATGTGCTAGGGGTGATAGATTTATCATATTTGATTTTTAGTCAATATCTTTTATTGTTCCACTATCTACTTGGTATCTAGCCAGCCTTAATTTTAAGTTATACCACAATGATTCCTTTCCTTAGATTTATATAATTGCACTTAATTTGATATATAGATAATCCAAATCATGTTCTCACCTGATGGATCAGTTGATCATATATACACTGGCATTATTATACATTGTGCATCAGAAAACCTATGTCTACACTCATCTATTGAAATCATACAAATGTTCTATAGTATTTAATCAACTTCAAAGTTTTATAATTAATTAATTAATTTTTTCATCAGGTCAAACTTAGTATGAATTCTTGCCTCACTGCTATTAGTTTCAAATCTAAAGATATACATTTGTATATCTGATCTCCACTTTTTTTCTTTTACATGATTCAGTGGTGATACAATTTTTTTTTTTATTCAGATAATGATAATTAGAGCACAAATTCAACCCTTTTGTTTCAGCTACTTCCTTCACAAGATCTCCAAAATTGACACACACTTGGATGATGATAGTGGAAGTGTGAAGAGAGATTTCAATGACTTCATTGCATCTGTCATGGGTCACATGTCTGATGTTGTTGAGCGGCAAGAGAACTTTATATTGCAGTGAACCTTGGTGTATTCTTGCAAATATATGAAAATGTTTTTAGTTCACATGTGGTTATCAACATGCAGTGGGCTCACATCCAAGCACAGACATAAAA
>NW_020868645.1:118613-121113 GCF_003789085.1 Penaeus vannamei
CGAACACCACACACACACACACACACACACACACACACACACCACACACACACACCTCACACACACACACACACAACACACACACACACACACACACACACACCACATTCAGACACACACACACACACACACACACACACACACACACACACACACACACACACACCACACACACACACACTCACACACACACACACACAGCACACCACACACACACACACACACACTTAATAATGCATTCATTGAGACACCTTTTAACTTGACTTTATAACTGTATTTGATTTATCGTATTCATTGCAAATTCACTTTAATTCACTCTAAATAAACCTTAGGTAACAGTAGTAGAACCTATTGTAAATGAATATCTCATCACATATATTGCAATTACATGTATTCTGTATCTTGATGTATAACTCTATTATATATATATATATATATATATATATATATATATATATATATATATATATATATATATATATATATATATATGTGTGTGTGTGTGTGTGTGTGTGTGTGTCTATACATACATATATGTCTGTGTGTGTGTTTCGTGAATCGCCCGCAGAGCAGAGCCACTTCCTCTCAAAGCCGAACCACCTGTCTGCGGCGACCAAGTCCGAAGAACCAATAGCCACGAAGCCCAGATGACCTCACTCGAGGACCGAGGCCAACCTCCAACAGTGACCTGACTAGCCACGCCTCCCCCAGGCATTGCTGGCTCCTGATTGGCTAACGCATCCTCATTTCATTCCCGTTAGGTCTCGGGCTCATCTGTGTAGTTAACGTAAACTAGCCTATCATAATGAGCCTACATATTATCGTCGCCGTGATTGGCGGACGATATTGCTAATGGTTATTGGAGCGAATCGCGAGATATTGGCTAATCAGATGACCATATGGCGTGATTGTGTAAGGTTAATTATACAAACAAGCTTATAAGGTCACGAACTTTTGGCTGCAGGAGCTTAGATGATATATTTAAATATACTTTTATATTGGCGGGTTTGTTACTGGCGATATATGCTTATATGTGCATAACGGCGTTGTATTTACTACAGAGAATAATCAGTACATTGAAATATAACAGATTGCAAATATATCAACGTTGATTCTGCACACTATTCACTTAGTTTTGCTGCGTATGAAAGAATGTCTTACCTTTTCTTAAAGTGTTGATTCGCCTTTGCTGACTGCGAACCTGAAACAAACAAAGAAAATGTTAAAGTCGAGAATAATTTCTCCAAAGAAGAAAATCGACGAATACAAATAATCCTCTTTAAAGGCTACTCGCTTATTAACAGTGAAATCCCTTCAAGAGACCTGGCAGCTTTAATACACAATATTCTCACCAAGACTTCGAGACAAACAGCACCCAGCCAAGAGCTCACACCAAACGCCGTCGACGAAACAGCCCCGAACAATTTGAAAGTGAAACACCGACTCAGTCTAGCGGAGTTGTTGCTACCGGTTGGGCCTATGGTAAAATGCCGTTTTCTATGATAGGGGGCCTATAGGTGGTGGCCGTGGGAGGGAGGAGGCCCAGCTCCCGCACGCGAGGGTTAGGGGGGGAGCTCATATAAATATTCTGCTGCGTTTGCACTTCCTTCTTTGACTCATTTTGCCTCGCGGACAGTTTCCGTTGATTATGCGTCTTTCTCCGGCGTTTTTCCCTCTTCGATCCTGATAAATTTTTCATCCCCAGTGGCCTTACACTTTGTTAAATCACGTTTCGAAGAGGCACAACATGCCTGCACCCCCTCGAAATCAGGCCTCTGTCTATCCCGCAATCCCCCCATGGCCAAGACCGAATCCCCATTCTAAAATCAGAGAAAATTATGAGTTTGATCATCCTTTTCAACCCTTTCCGAGCACCGTGCCAGCGCCCAGCGAGGCCCGTGAGGAGGAGCGAGCGAGGGGCGGCGAGCGTGAGCGACGGGGAGGCTCCTCTCTTGTCTGTGAACGTATCATCAACAGAGGCGATTACTGCAGGCCCCGCGGCGATGCTCCTCATGTCTACTTCTCTTTCTTGCTCACATCACACCTCGCTCGCCCCTTTCGTGTTCCCTCCTTCGCTCTTGGCCGGCGGAGGATGCCTCTCCTGCCAGCTCTCATTTTTCCAGCTCCCTTTCGTTTCCACTTTTATTGCTTGAACCCATTTCTTTCCTTTATCCAAATGAATACGAGCATGCAAAATAAATACAAGTACGGCGCCAACACAACAAGCCATAATCACTGATTCCGATATCTCATTCAAAGATTAAGTTTCATCCTGTCAAACACACATGCATGTGCACACTTCCATGCATACATACACACACACACACACACACATACATAATACATACATATTGATAGATATTCGTGCACGTATTCAAGTGTGCATGCGTATTTTCAACAAAAAGGGTAACAGGAAAAGAAAATGGCATTAATTACAGAAGAGGAGGCCCAGGAAGGAAGAAGGAGCGACGGCGACGAAGCCTCCCGCGCTGTGTCAAGA
>NW_020868645.1:156113-168059 GCF_003789085.1 Penaeus vannamei
TGACGAGCTATCGTATCTGTCTACATGTTTTAGCTATAGTTAGTATGTAACCGTAGTCAGGCATTATGAGGTATCCATAGTACACTATTCATATCGTATCTATCTCTCTATTACATTCCCTATCTTATCTACTATCTGCTATGCTATCAGGTGTAACTTTAGGCGCGGTAATTTTTTTAATAATAATATAAAATTTCAAAGATATTATATATCTATATATATTATATATATACGATATATATATAATAGTACACACACACACACCACACACGACACACAACACTCACACACACACCATACGACACACACCAACACATTCATTATTATCTATAATTATCATACGATCTATATATTATATCTTTAATATTATATATATATACCTATGAATTACATTTATTCACTTCTTTTTATCAAATTTACGCATATTACGTAAAACACGCACCAAACGCACACACACAGTACAATAAGCACTAAAGATATATATATACACACACAACATCTAATCCATACACGTATATATAATAAGTATAAATATTACTATATTTTTTTATTATTATTCCATATAGTCTGTATTTTATTCATTTTTTTAATTTCTTTTATTTTTTATATTAGTATCGATGTTAACAACACACAGACACACACTACGACCAACACACTTCTATCGACCCATATCTTATAATAGTCTGTAGATTGTGTGATTCTCATCTTCCCTCAATAATCACTATAAAGACAATAAATACATGTAGTTGTTATATCACTATATATACTACTATGCTGATTTTATAAGACTAGATAGATATACATAATAAACTGTATTATAGCTAATACATAATCGATCTAGCTGTATCTTAAATATATAACTACATTATATTGGTACATATTAATTTAAAAAATAATACCTTTATAAATATACTATTTCTATGTATATAACGGACAACCATACCAATATAATACCATAGTTATATTAATTACTATAAGAATAACAAACATATCTATGAATAGATTAATATATAATACAATCGAACTGTACCCATGTATAATCAATACACACAACAACAGAATATTATAAATTTGATATTAACTCTCAGTAGTTATTATAGGCTATATTAGAATAATACATACTATATCTCATAATAACGGACTATATAATTTAATTATAACTTATATAATCAATTTATCATATACACTTTATATCTTTGTATTATATCGTTGAATATTATAATATTTATAATAACTATACTAACTAATATATTATACACCTAGACGCTACCTATCACCGCTACACATCCAAGCGCACACAATACAACTACACACACCCCTAATATAATTATTTGGATATAGTAAATATTTTAATAAGTAATATGTATTTTGTAAATAGTTATATATATATTTTGATAAAAAACAACACACCACAGCAACGTAGTCACATCATCCATCTACACATACACTGTGCACACACAACACAATAATCTATTCTATATATTATATATAATACTACTTGTATTTAATTATTAGTTAATATCTACAATGTAAGTATATCAAATAAACGGTTTAGTGAGTTAGGGGTAGTAGTATATAATATAATATTATATAAAAATATTTTTTTATATTCATATATGGCAGATATTCTATAGTATATAAAGATATATGCGTTCTCTATAATGTATGTGACTCGAATTATCACTTTTCTTAGTATTCAATTGACTATCAAATGCGACCTACTCTGACACCTATGAGCTCTCGCCGAGCACCTGGTTCCGTTTTTCTTCCGAAATACTCGTTTCTGTTTGATTTTCATATCTGTTAGCAATATGTATCGCCATTTTACAAAAATAAAAGATAAATGTAGTAGACTGCAGGAATAGTTACAAAACAGGCTAGTAAATTATCCCAAATATTGTGAATTGAACATGATTTTATGTACGAATAAAACTCATTCCCAAGACACTAATAGAGCTATATGCAGGTTTCAAGAGTACGAATACAGACGAATCCTTCCACATCGAGCATGCTGACCGTATATATCACCTTCTTCTCGTAATAAAAAAAACATTAATTTCATGATAAAATCAATCCAGTACAACCATTACCTATCAACTGAAGTAGCCTCTGACTACGCCAGTGGGCCTGTTCCTTGCAGTCGGAAGTGAGTTACACACTAAAGTGCAATCTCGTGAACTCTAGCAAAAATAATCGTTAGAGATTTCACAGGGAGGAAAATGAGAAAAAACCGAAAATATGAGAAGTCCATTCTACAAATTCGCTGACTTGACCAGGGCAGACTAAAGCAACCGCATGTTCCACTTTGATGAAACTCCGGATTCCGAGGAATAACTTACCACCCAGTAAAATCTGATGCATAATATAACCCAAAAATAAGCACCACTTCACGTCGGCGGCACTTGCATTTCCACGACGAATGAACGACCCAACACGTACTAGCAATTCGGATTGTAGTCACAGCGGAAAGCGATATGATATCTACATATATCCAATTGCAATCGCCACCAATATGGAAACATTACTGAATGATTAACAGATCAAGTGTCGTCCAAGAGGCCGTTCCACACCAAAGGCCCTTCCGATCTATTATGATGAATAAGGTGCAGTTCTCTGATGCGATAATCCTTTCTAGAGTGTTATCTTCTGTTTCCCAAACCTAGGACAGACGCCCTATCAAGAGAGATTGCGCCCTATACGCTGTAGCTCTCTCTACATGCCAATCAAAACCAATTTCATTTCTTCAATTTGTCTTCCCCCCATTCTCATTGTCTCACGGCGCGTCAACTACCTAATCAGTACAAGCATTCCCCTTGAACGACGGAGAAATAAGCCCGAGGAGCGACCTTACACGACTACAAGCCCCTGGCAGAAAGCACGTCTCATTTGCGGAGATGGTCGAGATTACCCCTATTGTAAATTTTAACTCTACCTAAAACTTGAGGGCTACTCATCTGTTTTAGATGCCTAAACATATCAAGGGTCCCACCGCGACCACACAAGCCCGCGGCTCCTAGTCCAGCTGACATGCCCTGCCCATAGGTGATTAGAAATGATCTAAGCATACTAACGCACAATTAGCTTAGTTCAGCTGCGTGCCTGTGGGACCACGCTCGCACATTCTTACCCTTGGCAAGGCAATCTGCAAGGCTTTCCCAAAGACGGGAAGGAGCCCATGAGAATGAGGGAGTAAAATAGAGGAAGGACAGGCAGGTACGCGGAAAGAGGGGATGAACAAAACTACTGTAGTGGGCGGGAATGTTGTATAAATGGGCACGGGAGCAATAAAAAAAAGAAGATTAGAGAGAAGAAAAAAGAATAAAACGATGAATGTGAGTTTTTTAAAGAGAACAAGCTACATTAGAAAGTACCGAAAGAAATCCCAAGGAGCGTCTAACATCTGTAACATAATTATACCATTGTGGGGGAGTAGCATAGATAGATAGACATAGAAGAAAATTATAGATAAATAAATTATCGAGAAAACGAGACGAGTAAAGGAAAAGCATGATGGACGCAAAAATGAGTACTAAATAAAAGACGCACGAGCATGGGCAATGATGAAGAGAATGAAGATTAAATAGCAGAAATGAGCAAAATGAACGCACTTACATATAGTATGGAGTGGAATAGGAGGAAGCATCCATAAGGAGCACGTGACGGACAGGTGATTGAGAGAGGGAATCTAAGAGTTGGGTTCCGACTCGAGACAGAGAAAGAAAGGCTGGATGAAGCGAGAAAGATGAAAGAGGAAAAAGAAAGGCGTAGAGGATGGATAATAAGACTAGAGAGGATGAAGATAGATAAGATAATTGCTATGTGCAAAGCTTCCTTCCACTGGGCTCGTAATCACGGCCCGCGCGATCTTGCCATGTCCCTGCAGTGAGCATTCAGATGTCCCTCAAGCTTAGTCAGCACACCAAAATAGCTAGCTTCCTGAGATTGTCGGCGCATATCACATGTCAATATAATCAATCAGCGTTTGCCTATACGAGCTGGGAAGGGCAAGGAGGGTGAGGGGCAAGTGTGATGGGCTTTGGAAGGGCGTATGGAAGTGATAGGTAAGGGAAGGGTGAGGGGACAGGAATGGGGAGGGTCGGACTGGTGATAGAGGCGGCTAGGGTGATATTATGGGAGGGCATGTTCCTATCTATCAGACACCTCCTCCCCAAAAAGCCCCCAAAGAACCGACCCCCTCTCAGATTAAACCTCCCCACCACCCACAGCCACCCCGTGCAGCTCCTGCGAAAGGGCGTGATCCTAATATACGTACGGGCTGGGTGTCCCTCGGAAGAGCTCCCCTCGCCCGTAGGATATCGCACCGTCCTTCTAAACGCTTATTGACTCCCTTAAATGGGCGTGCGGCTGGCTCTTCTCCTAGGCGATCCCATGATAAGGAGGGAGGAACGAGTTGTAAGTGTGTATTAATATCTACTTCTAAAATTGCAAATTGGAATGGCCATGAATCTGAGCCTCGTGTTATTTTCCTGGATTAATTTGTACTTACGGAATTCATAAGAGGATGTGGCAAGGCTATTCATTCTCATCCTGTGGCATTCTGATATCCTGACACGTCACATCATTCATTCTTGACATGGTGCGAGTTTCTTTCGCTTTAACTTATTTCAACTTCCCATCCTAGTTCTGTACTTACTCAACTTCAACACTCACAGTCACCCTATTTCTAACTCCCATCCCCAGTCAAAACTTTCGAGCATTCATTACATCTGCTCCTTCCTGTCGTTCTCCTATTCCTCACTTTCCATCCAGGTCAAACCATTTCCATCCAACTATTCTCTATCTCGTTGTCATTCCGTATTCTAACGTCCCATCAAGGTCCTTTATATTCCAACTTCCCAAACCCAGCCTCGTTACTCGCTCTAAACTTCCCTTCCATGGTCCCAATCCTTTTCCAGTCTTCCCCATTCTCTATCTCTACGTGTATCATGCATTCTATTATCTCCATGCAGGGTCACTCTTACTATATCTGATTTCTACCACTTATGCTTATCTATCCACCCTTCTACTAACTCTTCCTTAGTCACATATTAGTCTTATCTCTCTATTCCCCGAATGAGTTTCTCTCTCTCATCTCTGCGGCTCTCCTCTTCCATCGTCTCATATTCTAAACATAACATCACTTATATCCCTCAAACCTTCCATCTCGCGTGCTCTGCTCACCAACACCTCCAACCTCACTACTCCTACGGTCTCTCTCTCTCCTCTGCTTGCCTCATCTCCACTACATTCTCATCTCTTCCCAGCAAGGCCATACAAACGTCACATTGTGACTTCTTCTCCTACTCCTGCCATTCTAGCTAACACACGGGCCCGTCCCCTACTCTGCTCTCATCTATATCCTCCCTCTCCCAATCCTCCTTCCCCCTCTCTCTCTCCTCTCCCCTCTACACACATCTAGTCTTACCCTCAACATGCCCCGAGCGCTATTCCAATGCTCTATAGCTACCTCGCTTCACTGCCCTCCCCCCTGCATCTCTCCTTTGCTCCTCTCTATCTATCCTTCCTCGTCCCCTACGCGTCTCCTGCTGACATCTTCTATACCGTGTCCCTGCCCTTCTGCAGTCTACACTGATACGTCCTACTTCTTCACGTGCGTACCTCGTCCCTTCGGTGCTCTCATCGTCATTCGCCTCTCTCTCTCTCTCTGGCTCTCCTCTGCTACTCCTCTGCGTACTCTCTCTGCGCACTTTCGTGCTCTCTCTGAACTTCGCTCTTTTCTCAACTTTCTCACTTTCTCTTTCCCTTGACAACCTACTTTCTCACACTATCAACATCTCTTGCTACACCACACCTGCTCTCTTATGCACCTATCTCTACTGTGTGCGTGTTGTGTCGCTGTGCGTCTCCTGTTCCTAATTGTTGTCTCTGTTCTATAATCCTTAACTCCTGCCTCCCTTTCCACTATCCTATATGTCTACTGTCCATCTACTCCTATCATCCTATCCCTGCCTATCCATTTCATATCCTACTTATCTATCTATATATTGTGTTGTCGCAGCATTGCTAAGAGTCTGCGATCACTTACTTCTTCCTATCCTGCTTATCTACTAGCCTCATCTATCTATCACTATCTATTCTTATTATCTATCCATAATCTAATCTATCTATCTATCCTAATCTATCCATATCTATTCTAGCTATTCCTATACCCATCGTATCCTCTCTAATTCCTCTATCATATTATATTATATATCTCCTCTACTACTTAGCGTCTATCCTAATTCCAATATTAAACTTCCCTCTTTCTCATTGTACTGTACGCTCGTATCATTGCCATGCGTGTATGTATAATACACCTCCCCTTTAATATATATATACATAAATATATATTTATTCATTCCTCCTTCCCTCTATACACACCCATCACCACCGAATCCTCCCTACACACCACACCAGCACACACACAGCACACACACACACACACACACACTACACACACACACACACACAACACACCAACCAACTCACCACTAACCACCACACCACTCTCACCCCAACACCACACACACTCTATCTACCTTACATACCTATATATATTTCTCACTTGAATTACATTATATCTTACCTACCTATACATTCACCTCATATTCACCTAATACACTTATATATATATATAATATAATCCCTACTACTATTCTATACCTATATTATTACATCATCATATATATCATCCTTCCACCTTTATTACCCTCATATACATGTATTCACGATACTCCACCTATTCCACACCTACAGCCCTCAAGCACACCCTCCGCGGAGCTGTATTATTCAAGCCCCATTCGCTATCTTTTCTCCCTCTACTCACGCGAACTCTCTCCCTCCCTATCGCCCCGAACGCAGCAGCGGTCCTCTATGAATCGGCTCTGTCGCGTTTTCCCCGGCGTCACTTGTGCAAACGAAAGTAGACATCCCGGGGCCCGCGTCTTTGTTCCCCCTCGCTCCCCACACGCCTATAATCCATAACGGCTTCCCTCCGTCCAACACGTGCGTCTGTCTCATGATATATTCGCTCTCCAATTCCCCAAATGCGCCCTACCATCCAACTCCGCGATGCATTTGTGTATATCCCTCCTCCGCATATCCCTCCCGCCTCGTGCCTTTCCCCTCGTGCTGGACAGCCCGGGGTACCCCGACCCTCTCCCATATCCCTCTCTGCCATTCTCCTGCTCGTCTCAAACAGATGAACCCTGGTGTCTCTGTCCTGCTCTCACTCGCAGTCTACTCACACAGAGAGGTGCCCCCTGGGTTCTATGTCGTGATTGGACCGAGCACTTATGGTTATTCGTCTCGGCCGCCTCAATATGAAGTTTTACCGGAATTAATTGAAGTCGATGAGGACCTGCATTGTAAAATACAAAGATGTCGATCCCTATGTATCCAGAAAGTCCCTTCGTGCCTCTTGCACACATATATATCGGCTTGGTAATATTATATGCTGCTAAATCTCTCTCAGATCTTTGCCGCAGACAAAACAAGAAAAGACAACAACAAAAAAAAAAATAATAGCGGGAATAAAAAACCGAAGACGCCGCCCACAAGTTTCCGTAACACTCAATGCACAGTGAGTCTCTCTCATCACCGCCCATTCAATCAACGCTGCAAAATATAATAACATATATCGCCAGGCACATGAGGAATTGAAAACTATTGCACGGTGATCAATAACATAAACGAACAACCCAGCTCATTATCCGCGTATAGTATATATATACACAGCTATGCTGAGTGAATAAACACTTGTACCAAAAAAAATGAAAAATACACAGAATCAGTCAAATCAGTTAAATAGCAAATATCTGCAGATGACAGAAAGAAATAATTTTGGGAGAACGAAAAACCAATAAAAAAAATAACGGCATCATCAGATTAACATCAGTCGTTCGAGAAATCAAAAACCAATAAAAACCGCGCCACATATTAAATAAAAAAACACATTCTCGCGTGAGAGAGGGCAGGTCTCCTTCGGGTACTCTGGGTGCAAAAAACCAAAGGCAAAACTGATATCAGCGAACACCTTTTAAAATAGAACGCCTACTGTAGTCTTGGCCTCCGGGTCTCTCTCTCTCTCTTCTCTCCTCCTCTACCCCTCTCCTCTCTCTCCTCTTCTGTCTCTCCTCTCTTCTCTCTCTCCTTCTCTCTCCATCTCTCTCCCTCTCTCTCTCTTCTCGTAATTTCGCTGTCTGTTTCCCATCGTTTATTTCGTTAGTTATGTGCTGTGCTCCTGGGGGGGAAATTGACCCCAAGGAAAGCAATTTCTCTCTCGTCTGCCTCTCATCCGTTTATCATATTATCTCTATTCTTTTTATCTAACTTGCGACCATGGAGGCCCAAGTACCCGTTGTATCCAAAACCCAGTGTAAATTCCGTTAATAGTCTGTTAAAGCCCCCAAACTATCGAAAAAGGGTTTTCCAAAATTGCCCCTGTGAAATAAAAATCAAAATGCTCCAATATGATGAAAATACATGATTCGAAAAAAGAAGAGACAGGTATAAAAATAAAACTACCTATTCAGAAATTGGTCGAACAGAGAGAGGCTGAGCCAAAGTGAGTGAGGAACGCGGATGTAAGTGTATAAATTAAAAATAATAAGGTGGTTAATGTGTACAACGAGTGCGCAGCGGGATGTAGACCGTTCAGCACTCGAGACGGTCATGTTTTATGTCTTCGGTAGAGATGCGTAATAGATAGTTGGTGTCGGGCAGAGTCTGAAACCAATTGAAGAGAGGGCGGGGTCAAAGGGAACGTGCGCTTAATAGCGGCGAAAGGAAAGGAAGTCTTAAAGCCGACGAGTGTGTAGTAGGACAGAACGAAGAGTTGAGTGTTATGAGATCCCCATATCTACCTTGTGTGAATAAAAGCGACTGCTGTGTTTGTGGAATGCAAAGGTTGAATGGTCTTGACATATATCCTTGCATGCCTTGATTCGTTCGCTAGATTGAGTTTTTTATTGCAGCTTTTTCCAGACCGCGTGTGTACTTATGCCTTGAGGCCAACGGGGTTTTTAACTTTCTTTTCTTGTGCTGAGACTATGTACAACGTACGGAGCAGAGGAGATGGATGATGAGGAGGAGAGAGGTGATGGAGATGCAAGGAACGAGGGGAAACGGAGTCAGGGAGAGGGAGAGGGAGAGGAGAGGAAGAACGAAGGGGAGGAAGGCTTGCGATGCAGAGGGTTGAGGTTCAGAGGACGGTAGAGAGGAGAGAGAGAGAGAAGGAGAAGTGTGAAGAGAGATTTGGTGAGAAGTGTGCTGAGGAGGGAGAGGAGAGGGAGAAGGAGAGGAGAGTGCAAGACGAGACGGAAAGCCATATTGAGGTAAGACGTGTAGAGAATGATGGAGAATAGAGTGAAAGAAGGAGAGAGAGAAGAGAGAAAGAGAAGAAGAAGAGAGAGAATATGTCGTTTCTTTCCTTATTATTTTTCTTTAAATAATGAGTGGTATTGAGTATACTGACGATTGAGAAAAGAGAGAGTATACTGAGAGACTCTGTCGTGACTCATGATATATCAACGAAGCGCCCCCAAAAATTAACCAACTACATTACTTCGAGTATCCTACATTGTCATTCACATCACTCACTCTCTTTCTCTTTCTCCTCTCTCTCATCTCCTGTCCCTCCTTATCCCCACCCGCGTAATCGCGCCGAAATACATACGAAGCCCCAGACTATTTATCAGACCAAGAACTATTAAATGAAGATAGGTTATTCCTTTCATCAGGCCGAATGCCCCAATAAGAAAGCGTACATACAAAAAATATATACACACAACAAATACAACTAAATACAAATACAATCGAGCTTCTTCATCTTTTCACTCGAACTTATTCCCGACGCACCGTAGCTCCCCTTCAAATCGTGATCCGCTGGTGTAATAGATCTCATAATCTACCACACACTCCCAGCCAGCTCTGCTCGACACCCTTCAAAGAAGAAATGCCAATCAAGGCCCGGCCGGGGGGAATTTCCTCCTTGGTTCCCCCTTTCCTCCCTTTTTTTTTTTTTATGCTCCCCCGCGGCTGTTTTCTATCCCAACGCAACGAAACAACACGCCGGGCATCAAAGTCCGGCAAATGAAAATTCGCCAGGTAACGCGAGTTTCCATCTCCTGATCCTGTTGACTGCCCAATTTTCACTATAAAAACGAGGCTCCATTAAGACAGGGCGCGAAAGCGTGTATCTTGTCGCTCGTCAGCATGAACTGTTGTAGGAGCAGAGAGGAGATTTGGGCGGGGGCGGGTGTGGCGTCTTTAAGCCCACCACCCTTGGCTACGTGCTGGCGAAACCGCAAGGAAGCTGCTTGTCCTTCTCTCTCTGGTGATGGGCAACACGGCCTTCCTAATGTCTATTAACTACCATCTTTTACTTCTTGTCTTCTTCTTTCTTTCTATGTCTGTTGTTTTGTTCTTTTTTAATAAAATTCATGACTTGCTTTTCTTCTTGTGGTGTAATGTCGCTCGTCCGCATGTGTGGCAGGATGCGTGGATGTACCGGGCGACACCCGGGCCTACCTCGGGTAGGGTGTGCGCGCGTTTATACGTCACGGCCACGGGCGAGCGTAGGTGAGCTAGGGGCGACCACCCTGGGATCAGGGGTGCAGTCCGAGTGGAGGATGAGGGGCGACCACCGGTGTATATTTGGGTTGTACTGGCTCTTGAGGGCGTTGGGGGAGATCCTCTTGCCATACAAGCACACTCAGTGTGCCTAGTTTGCCATCCGATTCCACTCTGCGGTCCCCCTCCAATCGCCTGGTACTTATAGCATCTGTGACCTTTATAATATCTATAAATCGCTGCTGTTATTGTTGTCATTATTGTCAAGGTTATTATCAGTCATTAACGCAATTTTTCCCCATTATCGTTATTTTCTTCTTGTAAACCGTAACTCAGCCCCTGGCGTCCGTGTCACTAATAAATATCACTAATAAAAAATCGCTGCCTGTTTAAACCTGATCTTAATAAGAACAACAAACACCATCCGCGGGCCGATGGTGGTTGCGACCGCCAGCATTCACGTCAGCGTGCTTGCGTGCCTTCGCCTTTCTGTTCGGAGTGTAATATCAATAACATTCAAATACCATGATTATCTCTGTGAAATGACTTATGAAGTAAAAAAAAAAAACGAAAAAAAACATTAATATTGTCTACAGAGGGACGTTCACGGTATTTGTAGAGAAGTCTTTCTGGAAATTAATCACATACACACATAATTCACATGCACATGCACACACACACACACACACACACACACACACACACACACACACACACACACACACACATACATATCAGACACAGATACCGAGAGAGAAATAGACAAAAAAGACAAAGAAACAAGCCAAAAAGAGAAAAAACACAATCAAACAGGAAACAAGACAACAGCAGATAAAAGAGAGAGAGACAGAGAGAAAGAAAGAGAGAGAGAAAACCCCTCGTTAAACACCATGAGTAAACCGGAGCTCGGCATGAATGACACCCACCTACTGAATGACATTTTAAGCAACGTTGTGCCAAACTACTGATGCGGTGAATGGGAATCAAATCGAGTTAGAACGAACTGCAGCCAATCACACGTGCCCGCCCATAAACGTCCATGCAAGCCCCCAGAACTTGCAGTTTCCGTGAATGTAATTTGCTGCAATCACAACGACTCGGAACTGTGAATCGAAAAACTAAAAAAACGAAAAACGAAAAAAAAAAAAATGTAAAACGACTCACTCTGCTACCATATATATATAGTTGTATACGTCTGTCACTTTGCTCGCTGTCATTCACTCGTGACTTTTCCTATAATAACTTTCTGTCTTTTTTTATGCATACAGGCTTTTCCGTAATAAAATCCTGAAAAAATCTTGCGTTTGCGTTCCGTTATCGCACATACAAAGCAAAGAATCTAAAAAAAAAAAAAAAAAAAAAAAAAACCATCCC
>NW_020868645.1:180320-187820 GCF_003789085.1 Penaeus vannamei
CGAGGAGACGAAGGAGAGAAAGAAGATGATGATTGATGCAGGTGAAAGCGGAAGGACCGACAGACAAAACAAACAGATAGACAGATAGATAGATACATAGGTACATAGACAAGTGGATAGAAAAATAGATATAACAGATATATATATTACAAAGGTACTTAAAGTATTCAATCAACTTATTCACAAAAAACAAGCAAAAATAAAAATGAAATATATTAGTGAATACAGAAAAGCGAGGAATGGGAACCTTTGCCAATGAAAAAAAGATCTTTCTCCAAGAAGCGTGGGGGGGGGGGGGGGGAGAGGGGAGAGGGAAAAAAGAGGGAATATATAATTTATTCAATTGATTTTGATCACGGACATTCGATCACGAAAGATAAGCGAATAAGTAAATCAATAATTAAAAAACAAATTTGGTTCCAATCTGTTGGACAAAACACAAAGTTCTTTAAAAACGTATATATAACTTGCAAATGAATGTATGTCCTGCCGCAGGTGTGTTTCCCACTGCACAACAACCTGCGTATGTCTGTATGTCCGCATTCACAGAGAGACAAATGAGTCACTATTCATTCACTATTCATTCCGCGACAGAATGAACTTTGAGCTTGCATTGTCTAGAAATGATCCTGTTTCTGGGAACACTGCTTTGTCGTCCCGCCGAAGGTCATTTGGCCGGACGCGCCGATCGGGCTAACAAGCGCTTTACGCAACGAAAAAGGAAGAAAAAATGTGCCAGAATATAATGGTAGAAAGGGGATAAATGGACAAATCATACAAAACTTGTGCATATACAAATAGATACATAGATAGATAGATATGTATATGTATAGTATATCTATCTATATATCATCTATCTTACCACACACACCACACACACACACACACAACACCACCCACACACATCACACAACAAACACACACACACACACACACATATATATTATATATATCTATATATATATATATATATATACTATAATAATATATATATACATATGTAATATATATATATATATATTATATATATAATATATATATAATAATAGTATATATATTACATATATGCAAATAGCTAGATGTATAGATATATATGTATGTATGTATGGTATGTATGTATGCACTGTACGTATGTATGTACATAATGTAATTATATGATCACGCACACAATATCATGCAATAACTTTTAAACGCATTTCCTACATACACAAACACAGACTAATTTTCACCTACGCACATACACCTACACACACACACACACCTACACACACACATAACATATACACATAACAAATAAACTAACACAAACAAACACACAACACACACACACACCACACACACACACACACACACACACACACACACACACACACACACACACACACACAACACACACACACACACACACACACACACACACACACACACGTACGCACTCTTCCACACCTCCTCCCACACACAGGCACCCTGCCCCTCATAAAGAGTGACAGGTCGTTAAGTGAAGTGCCACAAGGAGCGGATGTCAACATGACCTGTGTTGACCTCTGTTTGACACCTGCGAGAGTCTTCCTGTTTGTGAAGATTTCTCTCGCTATTTGACCTTGGGTTTTACCGCTATTGACCTGTCGCGCTTGATCGTCTGTCGGTCTTTACGTCTCTCTCTCTCTCTCTCTCTCTCTCTCTCTCTCTCTCTCTCTCTCTTCTCTCTCCTCTCTCTCTCTCTCTTCTCTCTCTCTCTCTCTCTCTCTCTCTCTCTCTCCTCGTCTCTCTCGTCTCTAACTCTCTCTCTCTCTTCTCTTCCTCTCTCTCTCTTCTCTCTCTCTCTTCGTTCTCTCTCTCTCTCTCTTTCTCTCTCTTTTGTCTCCCTTTCATTCTTCTCTCTCTCTCTCGCTCCTCTCTCTCTCAACTCTCGCTCTCCTCTCTCTCTCTCTCTCTCTCTCTCTCTCTCTCTCTCTCTCTCTCTCTCTCTTCTCCTCTCTCTCTCTCTTCTCTCTCTCTCTCTCTCTCTCTCTCTCTCGCTCTCTCTCCTCTCTCTCTTTTCCTCTCTCTCTCTCTCTCTCTCTCTCTCTTCTCTCTCTTCTCTCTCTCTCTCTCTCTCTCTCTCTCTCTCTCTCTCTCTCTCTCTCTCTCTCTCTCTCTCTCTCTCTCTCTCTCTCTCTCTCTCTCTCTCTCTCTCTCTCTCTCTCTCTCTCTCTCTCTCTCTCTCTCTCTCTCTCTCTCTTTCCTCTCTCTCTCTCTCTCTCTCTCTCTCTCTCTCTCCTCTCTTTTCCTCTCTCTCTCTCTCTCTCTCTCTCTCTCTCTCTCTCTCTCTCTCTCTTTCTCATTTTCTCTCTACTCTCTCTCTCTCTCTTCTCTCTCTCTCTCTCTCTCTCTCTCTCTCTCTCTTCTCTCTTCTCTCTCTCTTCTCTCTCTCTGTCTGTCTCTCTCTCTCTTCTCTCTCTCTGTCTCTCTCTCTCTCTCTCTCTCTCTCTCTCTCTCTCTTTGTCTCGTCTCCTCTCTCTCATTTTTCTCTCTCTCTCTCTCTCTTTTTAGCGTTCTAGTTCTCTCTCTCTCTCTCTCTCTTCTCTCTCTCTCTCTCTCTCTCTCTCTACTCTCTCTCTCTCTCTCTCTCTCTCTCTCTCTCTCTCTTTTATCTAGCTATTCTATCCATCTATTTTATCTATCTATTTTCCTATCCTATGTTGTGTTTATTTATCTATCTATCTATCTCTATCTCTCTGTCTGACTGTATGTCTGTCTGTCTCTGTGTCTCTTTCTATCGATCAACCTATTTATCTGTCTCTCTATCTGTCTGTCTGCCTGTCTATTTATCTGTCTATCTATCTAGCTATCTATATCTATCTATCTAACCATCCATTTATGTATGTCTCTCTCTATCAATCTATCTATCTGTCTTCCTATATCTATCTCTCCCCCTTTCGTATTTACCATTCGTGCAGAAATAGAATATTGATAAAGACTACGATATTTCTTTCCAGATTTTCCGATTATTGCACTAAATCTCCGTTTTTTTTTACGTCCGTTTTCTATTTACATAATCATTTAACTCCGCTTCGGCTGAACTCATTTCTCTACGGAAAATCGCATATCATTAAAAAAACATCTGCATTAGTGAAAAATAAAAGAACGATTATAACCGCACCTCATCTGCAATATTAATTACAGAAATAAATCTTTTTACACCTTTTGATATGCCTTAATTTGTCATGCTCAATCCCTTGAAATTGCACACCTGGGGTTTTGGAAGTGTTTTCTTTCTCTCTCTCTCTTTTCCTCTTCTCTTCTTCTCTATCTTCTTTCAATTATATCTCTCTCTCTTATATCTTCTTGATCTATCGTTCCTCTCTCTCTCTCTCTCTTTCATTTCTCTCTCTCTCTTCTCTCTCTCCTCTCTCTCTCTCTCTCCTCTCTCTCTCTCTCTCTCTCTCTCTCTCTCTCTCTCTCTCTCTCTCTCTCCTCCTCTCTCTCTGTCTGTGTCTGTCTCTCTCTCTTCTCTCTTCTCTGCACTCTACGTCTTCTCTCTCTCTCGTACGTATTCTCTCTACTCTGCTCTCTCTTCTCGAGTACTCTGCATCTCGTTCTCTCTCTCTCTCTTCTCATTCTGCTCTCTTCTCATTCCCTCTCTCTCTCTCTCTCTCTCCTCTCTCTCTGATCGATCTCTCCACTTCGAGTCTTCTCTCTCTCCTGCCGTCTCTCTCTCTCTGTCTCTCTCTCTCTCTCTCTCTCTCCATTTACTCCTCTCTCTCTTCTCTGCTCTCTCCTCTCTCTCTCTCTCGGTCTCTCTCGTCTCTCTCTCTCTTCTCTCTCTCTCTCTCTCTCTCTCTCTCTCTCTCTCTCTCTCTCTCTCATTTCTCTCTTCTCTCTTCTTTCATTCTCTCTCTCTCTTCTCGATCTCTCTTCTCTCTCTCTTCTCTCTCTCTCTCTCTCTACTCTCTCTCTCTCTCTCTCTCGTCTGCTCTCTCTCTCTCTCTCTCTCTCTTTCTTCTCTCATCTTCTCTCCTTTTATTATCTCTATCTATCTCATTACTCTCTCTCTCTCTTCTCTTTCTCTCTCTCTCTCTTTCTCTCTTTCTCTCTTCTTTATTATCTCTCTCCCTTTTATTATCTCTTTATCTATCTTATTCTCTCTCTCTCTCTCTCTCTCTCTCTCTCTCTCTCTCTCTCTCTCTGCTCTCTCTCTTCTCTCTCTCTCTCTCTCTCTCTCTCTCTCTCTCTCTCTTCTCTTCTCTCTCTCTCTCTCTCTCTCTCTCTCGCTTTCTCTCTCTCTCTCGCTTTCTCTCTCCCTCTCTCCCTCCTCTCCTCTACTCTCCTTTCCTCTCTCTCGTCTCTTCTCTCTCTCCTCTCTCTCTCTCTCTCTCTCTCTCTCTCTCTCTCTCTCTCTCTCTCTCTCTCTCTCTCTCTCTCTCTCTCTCTCTCCTCTCTCTCTCACTCTCTCTCTCTCTCTCTCTCTCTCACTCTCTCTTCCTCCGTCTTCCTCCCTCGCTCATTTGTATCTTCCACATATTATGTATTACGTATGCTGCATGTGATTAAGCTAACCCGGGAAGAGCAAGCATTATCAAGATGAGGGTGAGAATTTACCGTTTTATTGCATATATACATATATATGTATATATGTATATATGTATATATATAATATATACATATATATAGGGATGGTCTGGTAAAGGGGTTGGAGGAGGGGAAAGGAGGGACAGGGACGGGGAGGGGAGAGGAATGAGGAGGGGGGTTGGATATGTTCCCGCAAAAGAAAAGAAAAAAAAAGACTTTTAACATTTCACTGACATGTAAACGCTGCCTATCTATGTACCTTATGCACTGTACATAGTCTCACCTTCTAATATAGTTTTGTATGTGATATGTTAGGCCATGGAGGAATTTATTAAGATGATGGTGAGGATAATCGAAGTTGCCTCATCCTCTGGAGACGTGAATATTAGTTTCAATTAACTTGTTAGAGTCAAAAATGTGTCTATCTATCTATCTATCTATCTCTTTCCCTCCTTCCCTCTCTCTTTTCCTTCCTCCCTCCTCCTCCCTTCCCCCATACCCCTCATTTACTCCCATCCTTCCTCCCTCCCTCCCCCTCCCTACCTCTCCACTCACTTTCTCCCACTTCCTCTTTCATCCTCCTTCTCTCCTTCCCACATTTAGTTATAGTGCTACTGTACGCGAAGGAGAGAAAGAGAGAAAGAAGACTGAAATATTCATAGAGGAGACAGAAAGTGTATTTGCAAAACGTCTTCTCCGTCGAGGAAGTTAAAAGTCGAGAAATTCCAGGAAACATCAAACAGTCTGTCAGTAAAGTAAGTTTCAAAACAGGAGAGAGAGAAGATAGCGGGAGGAGGGGGCGGGACGAGGGGGGTTAAATGGCGGTGGATGCGGGAAGGAGATGATGGGAGGGGAAGGAGAGGGTGGGGGGAGTGGAGGGAATGGAAGGAGAGAGGAAGGGAGGGATGGAATGGGGAGGGTGGGGAGAGGAGCGGAATGGAAGAGGGAGGTGGGAGAGGAGGGGATGGAAGGAGAGGGGAGGGAAGGGGAGAATGGGAAGGGAGATAATTGGGTTGGGTTGGAGTGAGTGCGGAAGGGGACGGGAGGGAGGGAGGAAGGGGTGAGGGCGAGAGAGAAGAATGGCGAGAGGCCGGAAAGAGGCGAGGAGAAGAGAGAGATAAGTTTGGAGGGAGGCTACGAGAGGGGGCTTGGGTTGATGAGCCGAGGAAGGGAGAAGGAGAGAGAGAGAGAGGCAGTTAACAGAGGTAGGATTGAGTGAGGGCCGGGAGGAGTAGAAGGTGGAGCGAGAGGGAAGCGAGAGGAGACAGAAATTGAAAGGGAGGAGGATAGGGTTGGCGGAGGGAAGGAGGAGGCCGGTTGGCTGGAAGGGAGGGAAGATGGGCGATAGAAGGAGGAAGATTGTAGGGTGGGGGAGGGCCTGGAAGGAGAGGGAGAGGCGTTAAAGGGAGGGAGAGAGAAGCAAAGGAGGTTGGTCGAGGGTAAGAGGAAAGATTGAGGAAGGGAAAAGGGGGCGAGAGAGTTGGAGGAAGCGAGAGGAAGGAGGCGGAGCTACCCAAGCAGATGCAAAAAAGAAAAAAAAGGAATGAATAAGAGAGAATCGAGAAACACGAATACAAACTGATGAAAACAAATAAATGAAACCGAAAGAGAGAAAGAAGGAGGGAAGGAGAACCGCCGGTAATTCCGAGCTCGCCGCGAGATGGATCTGTTCCCGCCAAAAGTTCCCGCCAAAAAAAGCCTTTTAACAAGTGCAGTTCGTTTCCTCGGATCCTGGTCGGCGGAGGCCATGTTTGAGGGGATTTTCGCGGGAAGGAAAGAGAAAGGGATATTTAGTGAAGAGAAGAGGAGGTAATCCCTGTTGATAAAGGTCTATGAACGAAAGATCGGTATTCCATCGGATTTTCTTTTATGTACATACATACATACCTGTACATCAGATCATATATGTATATCATATATATATATGCTCTATATATATATATATGTGTGTGTGTGTGGTGTGTGTGTGTGTGTGTGTGTGTGCTGTGTGTGTGTGTGTGTGTGTGTACTGTGCGTGTATTATCTATCTATCTATCTATCTATATATATATATATATATATACATATACTATATATTATATATATAAGTATATATATTATATAATATATATATATATATACAGGTTGACATTAAAAAAGACGGCTATCGATAATCCGATTCCTTCAGATTTCCGGCACTGATTTCAAAGCGCATTTTCAAATTTCCCGCGTTGGCTCGCCACTGATTTCTAGAGTCGCCCGTCGGTGTTTTGATGGCGCTGCTGTTGCTTGTCGCTTGTACGTGCTAACAGGTATTTCCGCTCATTCCTTCTCATGTTATCATTTCTTTGCTACTGTATAGCCCCCTGATAGATTCGGCAAAGAAAAGATGGGGTGTAAAACGCAAGTATCGTGTGTTGTCGATTGTAGAGAAAAAGAGAATGATAAAAATAAACTTGATAGCGGCGTGACTGTTAAATATAAAAAGTATATTATCATAAAAAATCCGGCACTCCTCAGGCCCCGAGATTGTCGGATTTTTTAATACCAACTTGTATGTATATGTATGTGTGTGTGTTTGCGTATGTGGAGAGAGAGAGAGAGAGAGAGAGAAAGAGGGGGGTGTATACGGATAGGCAGATAGGTAGATTGACAGACAGATAGATAAATAAAAAAAAATTGTTTATTCGTTTATTTATTAATTAATTAATTCACCTCCCCATCTATCTGTCCTGTTTGTCTATCATATTATTTATCTATTAGTTGATTTATTTATTTACCTATGCATCCAAGCGCCCATATGTGTGGTTATGTTTGGATAGAATACAAAGAAAAATGTATTGGAATGTCTGACAACAATTTTCATATATATAAAGATATAGATGAATAGCTATGCATATATTCATGCGTGTATACAAAATTACATTCAAATATGACACAAACACAAACACACGCACACTAACATACATA
>NW_020868645.1:197820-207820 GCF_003789085.1 Penaeus vannamei
AAAACTTAAACATATATGCACAGTGATTGAAATGGAAGTGGAGGTACATAGTAGATGTTTCAATATATGTATGTATATATATATATATATATATATATATATATATATATATATATATATATATATATATATATATATATATATATATATATATATATATATATATATATATATATATATATATGTATGTGTGTGTGTGTGTGTGTGTGTGTGTGTGTGTGTGTGTGTGTGTGTGTGTGTGTGTGTGTGTGTGTGTGTGTGTGTGTGTGTGCGTGTGTGCCTTTCTCTCTCCCTGCCTCCTAGACCGCACCTGACCTGCTCCAGCTTCCTTCCCTCTGCAGGACTCCGCCTGTGAGGTCCTTCATCCGGATGTTTACACGCCCTCGGTAAACAATAGACATGATGCTTCCGGCGGAGGATAATCTCTCGCGCTCTCCGTTTTCTGTTGGGCAGGTGAGGGGGGGGGGGAGAGGAGGGGGGGGGCGGAGTGAAAAGGATGGAGGAGGAGGAGGAGGAAGGGAGGGGGTAAGGGTAAGGATGAGAGGGAAGGAAGAAGAGGAAGGGAGAGATAAGGAAGGGGAGACGGTATGATATATATATATATATATATATATATATATATATATATATATATATATATATATATATATATATATATATATATATATATATATATATGTACTGTATATGTATATATACATGTACATATGTATATGTATATGTATATATGTCTATATATGTATATATGTATCAATATATATATATATATATATATATATATATATATATATATATATATATATATATATATATATATATATATATATATACTCATATATATATATAGCGAGAGAGAGAGAGAAACAGGCCGACAGCTACACCTCCGACGGTGCAGTCAATCATCTGCATCCACATAAAATCCGCACGACCTGTGTTTTTCCTTCTGTCTTATTTTTTTCTCATTGCCATCTAATACCTTCTTAGTCTGGATTTTATTGACGAGTTAATCTCTCCCCGGGGGAATATCAGCCATCTCCCTGGATGCCTTTTATTGCCCACTTTGAACCGGTTTCCCCCTACGGCGTCTCTCCCCTCCTCCTCCTCCTCCTCTTCCTTCTTTTCTCCTCTCGTCTTCCTTCTTTCCCCTCTCTCTTCCTCCTTCTCTCTTCCTTCTCTCTCTCGTCTTCCTTCTTCCCCCTCTCTCTTCTCCTTCTTCCCCCCTTCCCCTCCCATCTTCCCCTTTCTTTTCCCCTCCTCTTTTTCTCTTTCTTTCCCCCTCCCCCTTCTCCTTCTCTCCCCCTCCCCAACTCTCCTCTTCCTCCTTCCCCATCTTTTTCCTTTCCCTCTTTCCCCTCTTCCCCTTTCCCCTTCCTTTCTTCTCTTTTTTTCCTCTCCTCTCCCCCTCCCTTCTTCCCCCCCTCTTTCCCTCTTCCCTCCCCTCTTTCTCTCTTCCCCTCCCCTCTTTCCCTCTTCCCTCCTCCCCCTCCCTTCTTCCCACTCCTCCCCTCTGGCCCCTCCCCCTCTTCCCTCTCCCCTCTTCCTCTCCCTCTCCCCCCTCCCCTTTCCTCCTCTCTCTCCTCTCGGATTTATGGCGAGGATGTTCATAAATGTGCCCGCAGGAGTGGCTCTTCAAGATATATATCTATTCATCCTTTGTAGATTGGCGGTGAGGGGAAAACGAGGGGGGGGGAGGGGAGAAGGGAGAAGGAGAGAGAGGATGGAGGGATGGGGAGGTGGGTGGAGGGAGAGTGGAGGGTGGAGGGAGGATGGAGAGAGAAGAGGAAGATGGGAGGGAGAGGAGGAGGTGGAGGAAGAAGGAGGGAGAAGAGAGAGGAAGAGAGGATGGGGGGGAGGGAGGGTGGAGGAGGGTGATAGGGAAGAAGGAAGGAAGCCAAAGAAGCGGAACTGAAGGGAAGAGAAGGAAAGGGAGAAAGGATGAACGAGAAGGTCAGGAATGGGAGAGGAAGAAAGAGGGGAAACGGAGAAGGGGAAAGGAAGGTAGACAGCAAGTACGAAGGAGAGAAAAATAAAGATGGAGGAGGGGAATAAGGAGGGATAGAGGAATAATGGGGGGGAAGAGGATGGGAGGAAAAGGGCAGAGGTCAGTAAGAAAGAAAGAAGAAGGAAGGGAGAGCATAAAAGAGGGGAGACGAGGAAAGAGATCCTATTAAAAACAAAGGGAGATGGAGAGAGAAAGGAGAGAAAATGGAAAAATAAGAAGAGGGGGAAGAAGAAGAAATGAGAGAGGGGAGAGAGCATAAGAGACGGGAAAAGAGTTAGAAGAGGGAGGAGAGAGAAAGACAGAAAGAGAGAAAAGAGAAACCTTAAGAGAGCGGAGATGAAAAATAAGATGATAACATAAAAAGATAATAACATAAAGATAAGAAAGAATGAGCTGAATAAAAGGAAAACAAAGGGAAAAGGAGGAGAGAGCATGGAAGAATAAGGAAGAGAGAGGTTGACATGGAAAAGGTGAGGATAAAGATCATCCACAGTCGAATGTGTACGAAAACAGAATGCAGTTATCATAATGTAGATAATAAATGACCTCCAGTTATAAAAAAAACGAAATAAATAAATAAAAAAATAACAGTGCCACCCAGTATGAATTGGTTAAGAAAAATTATATTCTTTACATATAAGAAAAAAATCGTCTCAGCTTTCTCCCATTTCTATAAAAAAAATATATATATATTATCAAGTATAAACATAGGCGATCCAATTCTACACTAGAAAATCATTAAATCAGTTCTATAAAACGTAATAGATAAGTATAAAGTCAATGATACATTCACTACATCTATCAATCATCATCCCTCTTTAAATATAGATATAAATTATCTAAACACCACACTAAAGAAGAAAAAAATAAATTGATCACTATATTCAGTATCAAATATAACTCATTTATTAGTGACTATGTAAACGCCACACCAAAGAAAAGAAAATAGATTGATACCTATATTCAATATCAATCATTCATTATCAAATATAACTCATCTAATAGTGAGTATGTAAACGCCATACCAAAGAAAATAGATTAATTCCTATATTCAATATCAATCATCCAGTCTCAAATATAAGTATAAGTGATTGAATCTCAAGATACACAAATGATACAGTCATACAACCCAACACGCCAAAATGGAATCTAATCTTAAGGTAAATCGCATGAAAATATTTCTTCAGAATGTGATCAGTCTTTTCATCAATCAAAATCTATCAAGATCTTGCCAACGAGGCCAGGAAATGCATTAGAAAGATTCATTTGATGGATAGGAAGTAAATGGATAAGCAGGCTGTAGGATAGATTAGTCTGTTGGTGTATTTATCATTATTATTATTATCATTATTATTATTATTATTATTATTATTATTATTATTATTATTATTATTATTATTATTATTATTATTATTATTATTATTATTATTATTATTATCATTATCATTATGTTGTTGTTGTGTTGTTGTTGTTGTTGTTTGTTGTTGTGTTGTTGTTGTTGTTGTTGTTGTTGTTGTTGTTGTTGTTATTATTATTATTATTATTATTATTATTATTATTATTATTATTATTATTATTATTATCATTATTATTATTATCATTACTATTATTATTATCTTATATTGCTTTTAGCGTCAGTTTTATATCAGAGGTAGTATTATATCATGTTGTTGTTCGTGTATCATCTTTATTATTATCATTATTATCACTACTATAATCCTTAATATTTTTATCGTTATGATTACTATCGCTATTATTATCATCATCATTATTGGTGGTGACAGTGAAATATGGAGGTGATATTCCTGCTATCAGCATGGTTGCAATAGCATGATGCAGACAAATGGCTAAAGGCAAAGAGGGGATAGAAAGAAAGAGAAAAGAAAGTTAGAGAGAGAGAAGAGAGAGAGAGAGAGAGAGAGACAGACAGACAGACAGACAGACAGACAGACAGACAGACAGACAGACAGAGAAGAGAGAAAGAGGGGGGGGGAGTAAGTGAGGGAGAGAGAAAGAGAAAGAGAGAAAAAAGGAGACCTAAATAAAGAGTGAAACAAAGACCTAAACAGAGACAAAGAGCGAGAGCGACGCGGAAGAGAGACAGACAAAAGCAGACAGAGAGAGAAAGAAAGAAAAATAAGAGGAAAGACAACGATAAAAAAGCCAACTAACATTAAGGATTCTTGGCTGTAATAGGATAAGCTTTGTGAGGTCGAAGGGGGGAGAGGGGGAGGGGGGGAAGAAGGGGTCTAGGGGAGGAAGGGGTGGGGGAAGGGGATGGAGGAAGGAGGGGGGCGGCTTATCCCCAACTGACCTTGTTGGGCTAAGACTGCATGAGTGTGTAGTGTGTGGTGTGTGTGTGTGTGTGTGTGTGTGTGTGTGTGTCTGTGTATGAGTGTATATATTTGCGTGCGTGTATAGCATGCGTGTGTGTGTGTGTGTTAGTATATGTATGTCTCTATGTGTATGTGTGTACGCAGATTTGTTTATGAATGTGTGTGTGTGTGTGTGTGTGTGTGTGTGTTTGCGTGCGTGTATTTGCATGAGTGTGTGTCTGCTTATATGTGTGTGAGTATATATATGTCTCTATGTGCATGTGTGTACGCATATGTGTTTGTGAATGTCTGTGTGTATATGTTTGTTAGTTTGATCGTGTAATCTAAATACCTCTGTTTGTCCTTCGTCTTAATGTCCCCCTTGTAAGCACAGAATACATTAGTATATAAACCCTGTGAAAACATTCGGATTTTTTTTTTACTCTCCACTCTCATTCCTCGTTATATCTCTCTTTCTCGTTTTTTTCTTTGTTTCTTTGTCCCTCTCATTCTATTTTCTTTATTCATCTCCACCTTTCTCTTCACTTTCTCTCTCTCTCTCTCTGTTTCATCTCCTACGCTCTCTTTATTTCTTTCTCTTTTTCCTATATCTCCTTACCCCCTTCATCACTCTCTCTTTCTCTCCCTCTCTCTCTCTGTCTCTCTCTCTCTCTCTCTCTCTCTCTCTCTCTCTCTCTCTCTCTCTCTCTCTCTCTCTCTCTCTCTCTCTCTCTCTCTCTCTTCTCTCTCTCTTTCTTCTCACTCTTTCTTTCTCTCTCTTTCTCTCTCTCTACTCGCTCTCTCTCTCTCTCTTTCTCTCTCTCTTTCTCTTCTCTCTATCTATCTATCTGTCTATCTATCTATCTATCTATCTATCAATCCCTTTCTCTCTCTCTCTCTCTCTCTCTCTCTCTCTCTCTCTCTCTCTCTCTCTCTCTCTCTCTCCTCTCTCTCTCTCTCTCTCTCTCTCTCTCTCTCTCTCTCTAGACACACACACACACCTTTTCCGCTCTTTCTTCTTCTCTGAATCCCCTCTTACGCTCATTTATTTCCTTCCTTTCATCCCTCCCTTTCACTGCCCTCCTCCCCTTCCCCCTTCTTCTCCCCACCCCCCTATCCTCACCCCCCCCCCCCCCGAATGTGCGTGCTGCATGTGCGTGCAGTCACACACATTTTTGCTTCTTGATTATTTCCGAAAAATTGATTGATTGCTGAGGTTCGTGAGACAGAGATATGTTATCCGATCTGGGTGAGCCATGTGCCTTGTGCCGTTCCTCTTTTTCTTGTTTTTTGTCTCTCTCTTTTGCTCTTTCGCTTTCTCTTTGTTCGCTGTTATTCTCTGTCCCTCTGTCTCTCTTTCTCTCTCTGTGTCTGTCTGTCTCTATCTTTCTCTCTCTCTGTCTGTCTGTCTGCTCTCTTCTCTCTCTCTCTCTCTCTCTCTCTCTCTCTCTCTCTCTCTCCTCTCTTCTCTCTCTCTCTCTCTCTCTCTCTCTCTCTCTCTCTCTCTCTCTCTCTCTCTCTCTCTCTCTCTCTCTCTCTCTCTCTCTCTCTCTCTCTCTCTCTCTCTCTCTCTCTCTCTCTCTCTCTCTCTCTCTCTCTCTCTCTTCTCTCTCTTCTCTTTCTCTCTGTTCTCTCTCTGTCTGTCTGTTTCTGTCTCTGTCTGTCTCTCTCTCTCTCTCTCTCTCTCTCTCTCTCTCTCTCTCTCTCTCTCTCTCTCTCTCTCTCTCTCTCTCTCTCTCTCTCTCTCTTCTCTCTCTCTCTCTCTCTCTCTCTCCCTCTCTCTCTGAGGATGGTGTTTGTGTGGGTGGTGTGTGTGTGTGGGGGGGGGTGAAGAGGGGGAGTTGAAGGATGTTTGTTGGGGAATTACGTGTGTTGGTGGGGTGTGGTGGAGGGTGAGGGAGGGAGAGGCGTAGAGAGGAGGGAAGAGAGGGAAAATAGAGAGGGGGGAGAGAAAGGAGTGGAAGGGAGGGAGAAGAGAAGGGTGGGTTAACTAGGGGGGATAGTGGGGGGTGGGGTTTGGGGGGGAGGGGGGAGTTGAAGTGAAGTCGAGTTTGCGTGCGTGTGTGATAGAAGTGAGACAGATAGATAGACAGATAAATAGATAGACAGACATACTGATAGATATATAGAAGACAGACAAACAGACAGGTAGTTATATAGAGAGATGGACAGACAGACAGGTAGTTAGATAGATACATACATACATAGAGAGAGAGAGAGAGAGAGAGAGAGAGAGAGGAGAGAGAGAGAGAGAGAGAGAGAGAGAGAGAGAGAGAGAGAGAGAGAGACAGACAGACAGAGAGAGAGACAGAGATGCGTGTGAATGCATGTACGTCGTGGCCATGTCTGCCCCTGTGTGTGAGTACAAGAAGAGGTCGAGTATTGAATATCGTTACGTTTTCCTTCTGTGTCTGTTTGTCTTTTACTATCGTTTGCTTCTCTCTCTCTCTCTCTCTCTCTCTCTCTCCTTTTGCAGAGGGCCTTCGCTTTTATTATGGATTTCCTATAAACTCTCTCTTTGGCTTAGAATATGTATTAATCCATTTACGTATTCGCATCTGTCTGTGATTCTGTGTATGTGTGTTTGTCTGTGGGTGCATATGTTTGTCTGTGAACGTGTGTGTTTGAGTTTGTCTCTGTGTGTCTGCTCTTTTGTGTGTGTGTGTGTGTAAACATTTTTGTGTCTGTATGTATGAGTCTAGTCTCGACATGACTTCCCCATATTTCTTTCTCCTTCCTTTTTTCCATTTCTCTCTCTTACTAATATTGTTAACGTTGGATTGTTCACGGGAGGGATCTGTCTCCCTGGGGTGACGAAAAAGTTATTCCAGGAATTTAATTTCGTAATTTTTGTAGCGGCCGCAATACGCACATATTCGCATGAAGCTTTCTCATTCTCCTGGATTAAGGCTCACGGCGCAGACAAGACAGCTCGTAGGGATNATGAGAGAGAAGATAAGAGAGAGGAGAAGTGGACGAGAGGAAGAGAGAGAGAGAGAGGCAGAGGGGAGAGTAGGGGAGAGAGGTGATAGAGAGAGAGAGAGAAGGAGAAGAGGAGGAGCGACGAGAGAGAGAAGAGAGAGAGAGGATATTATAATAATATACTAAGGAGAGAGTTGTAATATGGTTGTATAATGTATATATATAATGTAATTATGAAAGAGATAGATATATGAATAGTAAGATATAATATATATGTATAATATATAGTATTAACATATATATGTGATATTAGTAATGAAAGGTATATGATATAGAATACTATATATATATATATATAGAGTGAAAGTAGAAAGAGTAAAATAAGAAGGTGAAATTATAGATATATATAGGAGAGAGAGTATAGAGTAAATATGAAATATAGATTAAAAGATATAATATATAAATAAGTTATAACGTAATATATATATATAGTAAGGGGGTGGATAGGTAGTAAGTATATATATATACTATACATATATATAATAGAGATAGATAAGATATATACTAATAGATATACGTAGAAAGATAATAGTGAATTAGTTAGAGATAAAAAAAATAAGATAAAGCCGATAGTATAGGATATAGATAGAGTAAATACCCAAGAATGATCATGATATGTTACGTGTAACAGAGTGTGAGTACCCCCGATGACCTAAGAATGGTATGTAAGAGAAATTGGTGATGCATCGAACTGTCATGATAATGCTGATATATTGCGTGGATAATATATGCAATCCCCGATAAACGAAACATTGCGTGTAATAGACCACTGCGGTGTCATATAAGATATAATCTGAATCTGTGTTGACATATACCCAAATTTTTATTTTTGTTCCTTACTTTAAACCTTTTTGTAATTGATATACCACTAAGTTGGTTACCTATCTGAACTCCCGAACTACCAACACACACCACATACCCATGAGTCGTACGGACGCACTTCAGGCATCATGAGGTAGAAATCTGTTAATTCCCAGGACATCATATACAAAATATTTTGACCCTTGTGTCTCCCTTGTCGTATCAGTATGTAGAAATCTTGTTTTTGTAAGAACTTATTCAATTTTGCTTTTATCTGGTCCTTATATCCTTCGTTAATTTTCCCCTTTCATCCTTTGTTGTTTTTGCTTTTTTATTTTCCACTCAACCATCGTCTAACGAATTCCCATGTTATTACTAGCACTATTGACCATATACATTAGATTAAAGTATGATTCTAAGACATAAAAATAATTAGTTATTGACTAGATGGGCCCAAATCAAACATTCGCCCTGAGATTCATTTTTTACATTTATAACGTAAAACAGTAAACCTTATACTGAGAAACTGTAAGGACTCCTATAAATAACAAACCTACAAATTTCCACGAAGCTATCCACAACGAAGAAGAGAGAGAGCAGACGAAAGAAAGAGAGGGAGGATTAGAATAGAGAACGAAAGCAGGAAGTTGAGCGGAGAGAATGAGAAGGAATTATATATATATATATAGTATAGTATATATTATATATACGTATTATATAATTATAGTAGAGAGGAGAGAAATGAGAGAGCGAGAGAGAGGAGACGACGAGAGGAGAGAGAGAGAATGAGAGAGAAGAGAGAGAGTAGAGAGTGAAACGAGAGTAGAGATGAGGAGAGAGAGAGAGAGAGGAGGGAGAGAGGAGAGAGAACGATCGAAGAGGAGAGATGAGAGAGAGAGAGAGAGCGAGAAGAGAGAGAGAGAGAGAGAGAGAGAGAGAGAGAGAGAGAGAGAGAGAGAGAGAGAAGGACAGAAGACCAGACAGACAGACAGGACAGAAGAGCAACAGACAGGAAGAGAGAAGACAGAGTAATAAACTTTTTAATATGTGTGCTATAATCATAATTTTCTTTAAAATATCCCGAAACGTTATTACACGTAAATACACATCCATATGAAACGAATAAATCTTTGAATACTTTTTTATAATAATATATATAACATAAAAGGAGGACTACTCACTACCTCCTCAAAACGAAAAAATCCTTGAATACTTTTCTTATAATAGGAAAGATAACATAAAAGGAGGACTACCCACTACCTCCTCAAAAGATCGGAAAAAAATAAACAAATACATAATTATGGAAACAAACAGCGGGCCAGGACATCAGTCCACCCCGACACAACCTCCCTCCCTCACTCTCTCATCCCCTGTTCATCACACAAGCAAAATTTATCGCATGACGCAACTCAGTTTTAAGCTTATTTTCCTTTCCCTCTCTCTCCCTCCCTATCGTTTCTCTCTTATTTCCCCCTTTAAAAAAAAAAAAAAAGAAAGAGGGAAAAAACAAGCAAGCTAACGGTCAAGCAAAAAAAAAAAAAAAAAAAAAGAAAAAAAACAGGGAAAAAAACACACAACACGGGAAAGGGGGATTCCACTCTCTCTCCAAACACCATGCTAAGTTTAATGAAGTTACATCTTTCATCAGGACAAGTTACGACTCTCCAAATCACTTTTGCACCGAAATGCAACCTCGCTCACTCGGAGGGAGAAACTGCTGTGTTGCACATAAAGATAGGATGTAATTCTGCAATAATGATACGGCGAATTGCCCTTGTTAATTGACTAGCTCTGTGGGCTATGGGCTGGAAGCATGGAGACCTCCGAGTGGGTTTTTTTTAATGCTTTAATTAATTTATATATTTTAATGCGGGTGTTCGGGGGAGGGGAATGGGTAATT
>NW_020868645.1:220320-222820 GCF_003789085.1 Penaeus vannamei
GAAAGAGAAAAAAGAGGAGAGAGAGAGAGAGAAAGAAAGTGGAAGAGAGAGGGGGGAAGCAAGAGAGTGAGAGACAGACAGAGAGAGAGAGAGAGAAAATGGAGGGAGGAAGAGAGAGAGAGAGAGAGAGGAGCGAGAGAAAGAGAGGGAGAAAGAGAAAGAGAGAGAGAGAGAGAAACTAAAATTCCTTATACATTTTTGCATGGAAGATTCAGTTTCACTTTCTATATTTTCATTTCTTTTCTTTTCTTTTTATTGTATTGCAGTCGAGTCTCGATCATTTTACTTTTTAACAACATTTTTTTGCTTCCCTTTTCCATCTTCTTTTTCTCCAGTTTTATTCTATTTTCTCTCTCTCCATCATTCACTTCTCTTCTTTTTTTATTCTTTCCTTTCCTTTCTTTGTTTTTCATTTCTATTTCCATCTTTCTTCCTCTTCTTCTTTCTCCTTTATCATCTATGCTATTCCAATTTCCTTCTTTTCTTTCTCTTCTATTCCCCTTTTCTCTCTTCCTCGAATGATAACAAAAAATACAATTGTTATCGTTACCATTATCATAATCCTAATAATGATAATGATTATAACAATACGTAGGATCATGATAATGCCACTGATAATATTAATAGTAATAATTATTATTATGATAACAATAATAATAATAACAACATAATGATGATTATGATAATAATAATAATAAAATAATAATAATAATAATAATAATAATAATAATAATAATAATAATAATAATAACAATAATAATAATAATAATAATGGATGATGATGATGATGATGATAACAACAATGGCAATAATAATAATATCAACAATAACAACAATAATGATAATATATAATTGAAATTAATAAAAACACAACAACAACAAAAATAATAATAATAATAATAATAATAATAATAATAATATAATAAATAATAATAATAATAATAATAATAATAATAATAATAGTAATAATAATAATAATGATGATGACAATACTAACAATAATAATGATAATACTAATAATGGAAATTATGATAATAATAATAAATGATAATAATGATAATAATAATAGTAGCAATAGCAATAAAATTAATCATAACAATAATATAAACAGTAATAACACAAATTATAGTAACAGTAACAAAAATGATAAAAATAATGAAACTAATAGTGATAATGATAATGATAATAATAATAACAATAAAGCTACTACTACTACTACTACTACTACTACTACTACTACTACTAATAATAATAATAATAATAATAATAATAATAATAATAATAATAATTGATAATGATGATAATATAATAATTATAATATTAATGATGACAATAATTATAATATTAATGATAATAACAATAATTATAATATTAATGATAATAACAATAATTATAATATTAATGATAATAAGTTCATTCTCTTTCAGTTTCATAATAATGCAATCATAACAACAATAGTAACAATAACAGCCACAATAACAGCGCCGCAGTTACCCCGACATCCTTAACTGCAAAGAAAACGGGAAGGAGAGTGTTGCCAAATGACGTCATTTCCGGCGCGCATCTCCAGCTCATTTCCCAAGAGAAGCGAAGGTAATTGGTGATGTAAATAAAGGCTAATAAGACGGAGTTGCCGGTGGGTCGGTAAGGTTTCAAAAGTTGAATGTAGAAATGCTAATTATGTGGAGACGCGAAGGGCATGAGAGATGGCGGAAGGGGGGGGGGGGGGTTATGAAATTGTGCTCTTGTTTTGATAATGAAGATAGATGGGCAGGTAGTTAAATAATTAAATAGAGAGATAGATAGAAGATAGATAGTTAAATAGATATATAGAAAAAGATACATAAATTGATGAATAGATAGATTATTTTTATATTATTTTGGCCACATTTTTTTCTTAAATAGCGGTTTGGTAATAGTGAAATGCCAGCGGTAGAAAAAAAGAAAAAAATATCCCAGCTCCTTCTACCTTCCAAAGATCAGAAGTAAAAGAATGTATCAGTTGCAGCCCCATCTGGAAGTGCAATTCTGTCTTACTACAATTCTTCGAGGAGCTGAAGGAAAACAGACCAAAAATTCTTTCTACCAGAATGTGTTATTTTGGAATTCAAAATAAAAAACATTCACGATAGACAATAGACATGACATGACACGTGAGAGTAAGGTATTTCCGCCAAATACACTTTATTTTTGTTTTGACGGCGGGAGAAACGATACCATACACAATGGATCACATATCTTTGTTTTTATTTTTATTTATTTTTATTTTTATTTTTTTTTATTTTTTTCTCTGTTTCTTTCGCGGACATCACAATATCGGCGGGAAATTAAAATAAAATAAAAAATATTCGGGATATTCATTTTGGTATTATTATTATCATTTTCCTGGAAATAAATGTCCACGGGCCTTGCTATTCAAGAAAAACAATTGCTGTGGCCTTAAGGGCGGAAAAGACGCATCAAGTGTATATGTTCAGATTACATATAAGGATTTGCATTA
>NW_020868645.1:235320-237820 GCF_003789085.1 Penaeus vannamei
TCCCTGCCTCTCCTTGCCCTTCCCTCCCTTCTCTCTCTCTCTCTCTCTATCTGTCTGTCTGTCTATCTATCTATCTATCTATCTATCTATTTATCTATCTATCTATCTCTATCTATCTATCTATCTATCTCCTTTATCCCTTCCTTCTATCTTCCTTTTCCTAAACATGTATCTTTTTTGATGGGTTCCATGGACAAGAAAAATGTTCAAGGATATCAGAAATCCAGCGAAAGGGGAGAGAAAGAGAGGGGAAGGAGGAGGAGGAAAGCAGACGATGATAAAGTGGGATAAAATTATGAATAAGAAAATAGTGTCATGTAGAAAATTTCGGGTGAGTGAAGTAAGGAAAGATAGAGATAGAGAAGGATAAAAATAACAAGAAGAAGACGAAGAATATAGAGAAGAAGGAAAAAAAGATGATGGAAAATGAAATGAAGAAGAAAAAGGAAGGAAAAAGAATGATGGAGAAAATGTAAGAAACACGAGAAGAAAAGGTAAAAGATGAATGTGATGATGATGAAAAAAATAAAGAAGAAAGAGAAGGAAAAGAAAAACATTAGAAGAGGCTAATATGGAAGAGGAGGACGAGTAGGAGGAAGAAGGGGAAGAAAATAAGAAGAGGAGGAAGAAGAAAATAATAAGAAGAATAAGGAATAACGTAAAGAAAAAAAATCCGGATCCGGTGTGTGTTTGTTTTTTGTATGTTTGTTTCATTGTGTGTGTGTTTTGTTTTTGTTTTTGTATGTGTGTGTGTGTGTGTGTGTGTATGTGTGCGTGTGTGTATGTGTGTGTGTGTGTGTGTGTTTGTGTATGTTTGTGTATGTGTGATTGTGCTTTGTGTGTGTGCGTCTTCGTGCGAGTGAGTCTAAATACAAAGAATGAGAGACAGACAAGCAGGAGAAGGAGGCGGGGAAGAGGTCGAGCCATAGGGAATGAAATACGCAGTGACGGAGGGAGAGAGAGAGAGAAAGACGAAAAAAAAACAAGAAAAGAACAAAGGAAAAAGACACAATAATATTTTTGAACCTCGCCGCCATCAAAGGATTCTGTGCTTCGGGCGAGACGGCTTCTTCCTCTGTTCTCTTAATTTCTTTATTGGTCTTCCCTTCTCCTCTTCCGATTTCCTCTTCCTCTTCTCATCTGTTTCCTTCTTTCTTTTTCCTATTCTCTTCTATTTCCTTCTTTCTCTTCTTCTTCTCCTCTGTTTCCTTCTTTCTCTTCCTGTCTCCTTCTTTCTTCTCTTCTTCTCTTCTGTTTTCTTCCTTATCTCCCTCTTCTCCTCTGTTTCCTCCTTTCTCTCCCCTTCTCATATCTTTCCCTCCCCTCATACTCTACTCCCTCTCTGTCCTCTTATTGTCCTCGTCTCCCCTTCTCCCTTCTCTTCTCCTCCCCTTTTTCGTTTTTTTCACTCTTCCCTTTTCCTCTTCCTCCTCTTTCCCTCTTTCTTCCTCTCCTTCTCCTTTTCTTTCTTCTTTTTTCCTCTTCTCTTTTTCATATTCCTCCTCTTCTCGCCCTCTTCCCTCTATTCTCACCCTCTTCCCTCTATTCTCACTCTTATTCTTTTCAGTCTTCCTCTTCTTACCATATCTCCTCTTCCTCTTCTCCTCACCCTTCCCCTCTTCTTTTTCTCTCCTTCTTTTTCGTCTTTCCCTCTTCCTCTTCCTCCTCTCCTCCCCCTCTTCCTATTTCCTTCTATTTTCGCCCTCTTTCTTCTTCCTCCTCCTCCCTTTCTCTCTTTATCTTCTTCTTCGTATAAGTATCCTCTAACCAGATGTTATAGCTCTTTTTTGTGACCTAAGAGTGACGTAATTGTTTCAAACGCCTCGGAAGTCACTGCCTTAAACGTGACGTCAGTATTGAACCGTGACGTCACTGTTTTAGATATGGGATCACTGAATTAAACGTGACGTCATAGTCTTAAACGGAAGTCACTGCTTTAAACGTGATGTCAGTATTCAAACGTGACGTCATCATTTTGATTATAGGACCAACATTTTTTTTGTTGTTGTCTGAAACTTATTTCGAGACGCGGATCATAAGGACGAAAGGCACGTTCTTTCGTCGAGTAGATTTCGACTTTAAGGACTTTATCTTCCGTCTGAAAGAGATCTACAGGATGAAGGGATGAAAGAAAGGAGAGAAAGAGAGAATGAAAGGGAAAGAAAATAGAGAGAAGAATAGAGAAAAAGAAGAGAAAATGCAAAGTCAGAGAGGAAGAGAAAAGTCTAGGAATCGTCAAATTAAGTTGAATATATATATATTTATGTAACGAAAGTAAATGGATATATATAGATAGATAGAGGTGATAGACAGATAAAGAGGTAGGTAGATAGATGAATAAATATAGAGAGATAGATAGTTAGATGGATGAATAGATATAGAGAAATATATCGGTAGATAGATGGATAAGGATAAAGAGGTAAATATGTATTTATGCATAATCAGCAAAGAATAGGAGACAACAAGCATAAAAATGGCAAACAAGCACAGAAATGTGAAA
>NW_020868645.1:245320-257820 GCF_003789085.1 Penaeus vannamei
GTGTGACGGGGGTGGGTGTTGTGTAGTGGCATGGCCCTTTCGTTTGGCCCCACGTGACCTCTCTCTGCCCAGAGCATCCCCGTGCACGGCTTCGGATGCTGACAGTGCAGCTAAGGACGCGCATTTGACCGCAGACAACCGGATGGCCTGTTCGCCCGGTCGGATGACACCATGAACCATGGCGGTAGCAGTGCGGCCGTACGAACCAGCAGTTACCTCGAGCGGCGACTGGGTATACGGACAAGCGGTGTGCCCGCCGCCAGGCCGCCGAGGTGACCCCCAAGGTTGCTGGAACCGGACGCGAGGAGACACCGCCTTGCCGCTGCCGGTGCCGGAGACCAACGGAGACGGACATGTATCAGGTCATGTATCCCAAGTGCTTGCGAAGGAAGTTCCGCGTGCTTTGACGAAAGCGAGCGCTAGTCCGCCGGTTTAGTTTGAGCAAGAACTATCGTGACCGATCGCGAGTTATGTAATTGTGTGTAATGTTATGTGTTTGTGTTAGTAATACACGTTGTCATTATTTGTGTTCGTATCGTAAAATTATTCATTGTGTATTGCAATTTGTGTGTATATTTTCATTTTAGAATTTAGTCGTATCATAAGTGTATATGCTGTCCTTTGTGTGTATTTCGTGCGTGTTTATTGTCTTGCCTAAATGTATTTGTGTAGGTGTAATTGTTTGTATTTATTCATAAATATTTAGTATGCATAATCATTAATAAATCTAATATTTTACTTATCTATCTTTAAAACCGCACACGTTAAAAGATAACATAACATGACAAAAATCTGAATTACAATTAAAATAATAATAATACTTATAAAACGAGAAGATGAAGATAAGACCTGAAGAAGACTTAATAAGTAAATGACAGAGGTTAAAACAAGTATAAATGAATAAGAATTTGTTTAACATTGAACAATGCCTCCAAGCAAATAAGCTCGGTCATATCACCACAATGATGATTGTGAAAAATCTAAGGGTCGGGATCCCTATTCCCGTGGTGGCGGCTACCTCCGTTTGTTCGTATGTTTGTATGTCAGCTCAGAATATCGCTACATTTGTGTGTGTTGGGGGGGGGGGGGTTGTGTGTGGGGCAGGGGGGGGGGGGGGGGGAGAGGTGGGTTGTGTGTTGTGTGTTGTGTGTCGGGGTGGGGGGTTCCGTGTGAGAGGTGGGGTTGTGTGTTGGGGGTGGGGTTGTGTGTGTTTGGGGGGGTGTGTGGGTGTTGGGGGGGTGGTGTGTGTGTTGGGGGGTGTGTTGTGGGCAGGGGGGTGAGGATTTGTGGGGTGAGGAGGGCGTTTGTGTGTGTGTTTGGGAGGAGGGGTTTTCGTGTTGCGTGTGGGTGGGGAGGAGGGTGTGTTGAGGGGGGGATGTTTGTGTGTGTTAGGGGGTGTTTGTTTTGTGTTTGGGCAGGAGTGTTTGTGTGTGGTTCGGTGTTTGTGTGTTGGGGTGGGGTTGTTTGGTGTAGTTTGGGGGGGGGGGTGTTTGTGTGTGTGTTTGGGGGGGGGTGGGGTTGTGTGTGTTGGGGTGGGGTTGTATGTGTGGGGGGGGGTATTTGTGTGTGGGGGGGGGGGGGGGTTATATTTGTTCGTTTGTGTGCATGTGGGGGGTTGTTTGCCGGGGAAGAGGGGGAGTGCTTGCGTGTGTATGAGGGAGGGGTTGCATGTGTGTCTGTGTGTCGTTTCTCCGTGTGTGAGTTGGGGAAGGAAAGGTGCGTTTGTGTTTGTGTGTGTGTCTGTGGGGGGATGGGGGGGGGGGGGTAATAGAAACGTATGAATGCACGTGTGTATATTATGTCTCTCGGGTATGAGTATACCTGAATTCGAGAGCATGTGAATAAATGTGTGTACACTCTAGGGTAATATTCGAAGAAAACTCAAGAGAAAAAATATGAAACAACCTCTATCCCCCCCCCCCCCCCACACACACACACACCAGTCAACCAGAGCTTTTACAGTTTAAACAGATCCTACTCTAAGAATCAGTCGAATTTGCATTTCTGAGCACATATGCATATAGTATACATCTAGATATAAAAATCGAATGTTCGAATACTTACAAAGATTCCCAGAAATCTTTTAATTGAATGCATTAACTTGATGTATGATTTATATTACTCAGAGCTGATTGATTAACGAATGCATCACTTTTATCATTTCTTTCTTGTCTTTGTATATTTCCGTTTATTATCAATTATCGCAAACCCCATCGTGCAACGGAATTGAATGTCTCTTAAATATAACGCAGCACTGGGTATGTGGGAAGTGGTTGTGGAATCTCCAAGATATATTAGCATGAGATGTAAAAGAAAAATCGTAGAATAGAAAGGAATCATATGCGTAAAGAAAAATAGAAGAAACGGAACACAGAAAATAATTTATTTTATTTTATTACATGTTCCAAACTGAATCAGATATCGAGGTGAGGAAAAGACATGAAAAGATTTTTTTGTGATCCATGTAAGTAAAGAGATCCATGAGAATGAATAAATCTTTCAGCGCAAGAGATCTAAATACAAGCAGTGATTTATGACAATTACTATAGAAACCAATCAATGACAATACAGAGACACAGATGAGCTCTGGACACGACAGAAGATGGACGCACCCGCCGCTGACTCACTGAAGCCAGCAAGACTTCTACCTCTTACCGCTGAATTGCCAGTCTTGAAGAAACTACGGAGTCAACTGCGGCCGGAGTCTCTGTCTACTGCTGCTCCTCTGTCGCTCGGCCAAATACGCTCCACTGCTATATGCGGCTTTACCGGACTGCCTCTACATTCCATATTGGGAATAACGAGTTGCTAGCTTCCCTGCCTCTCCACCTACCATCTGACTACTTCACTGCCAGTCCACAGTCCATGCTGCACTATCTACTAAACTAGCACTCTCCTACTTAAAAGATTCCTACAAGGAAGCCACGAGCTGTCGTTTCCCTTCTCCTCCTTTAACCAAAGTTGGATCTCTCCAACAAATCTGACTGCTTCGCCTCTTGCCCTTGTTGTGAGCCTGTGGCAGAGGCCACAATCACCTCGGCACCGGCGCTGCCTCTCTCTGCGTAATTACCTCACATCACTCGGCACCGACACACCTCACTCGGCATAATTGCCCTTACGCCGAGTCAGCCGGCAGGCAAGCATGGCGAGGTCCGCGGCGCTGATTCGCCGCGACGCGAAAGATAAGACGCAGCCGTCGGCCAATCAGCTCATCACAACCGCGGACGACCCTGCAGCCTTACCTCGCCCTATTTGTATATATATCGCATTTTTTGCCGAAAATAGACAGACTTCTCCGCACTTCAGCGTTTACTTCACCTTACCTCCACAAGACCTTAGCTCTTGATTACCTCGCCGAAGGCCTCTCCACAAGCCGACTTAACGTCCCCTCAACAGTGAAGGTGAACCCTGAAGGTAGTGCCACGAGGGGGGGCCTGTAGGTCAGGCTGCCTTAAGCTGTTGAGAAGGGTTATCTTGCTGCTAGGCTTTGGTATGTCCGAGGACGTTTTGGGAGACTCATCACAACTGAGCCACGTCAGTAAGTTACAAACTCGGATATTAGGTAAGACATTCTTTGACATGCCAAATCATGACCAAGAGGAATAAGAAATGCGAAAAAACGCAAAGAATCTTCCTCTGACACCTCAAAACCCAACAAAGAACCCTGTCACAAAATGAACACAGTAGAAAACATTAGCAACTTGCCCGCCTCGTCCCACACGGAAAACCCACGCAACACCAGAGTCTCACACAGGAGCCACCACAACTTTTCCTCTGCCCATTTCAACATGGACCCTTAGCAACAACAAAACAGTCCAAAGTCAATACCTGGACCCACATGGGCTGATCAGAAAAGTCTTCCTGGTATGATACCCACTTGACTTTCCCTTTGAACATTATATTACAAGCACCTTGTGTAACAGATGCAAAGAGATGCATCTCTAAGTCCACCAAATTTACCGCAAGACAAATCATAGTTACCATGAAAGCTAACTCCCCTGACGAAATTGATCTTTGCAACTTTGGAGTCTACAAAACCAGAGAATATAACAGCGAGCCTCTAAGATGCTTCAAATGCCAACTCTTCAGCCACCACCAAGAACAACATAGAAGGAAACCTAAATGCACAGTCTGTACAGGAGCATACAAATTGCAATCCTGTCTGAACAAACTCAAGAATGGGAACGAAATCCAAGCGTGCTGCCCCAACTGTAATAGTACCCACCATGCCTAGAATCTTAAATGCTCCAAAGGTCTCCACTGCCAAGAGCCCCCCTTCAGCATGAGCCTCCCTTAAAGATGGCACTCTACACCTAATTCTACCGGACAGTCACCCACCATCTCCAGCCTGTCTCCAGCCTCCTGGAGCCGAGTGGGTACTCTTACCCTCCATCACTACTCAACAAAACCCCCCACAAGGGCAACCCAAGTCCCTGCCCACAATGAACCCAAGTTACGAATGACCTAGTCACCAGGTCACCAGGTTCCCACTTCCCACAATCTCTGATCATCAACCACAAACAATCCAACCCTTCTAGCCACACAACTAACAAATACTGTGACGACTGTCTCCAAATCATCTTCAATGGTTGCGCAAAACAACAAATTCCTGGCCAAGCTTGACCAATGCATCTCCTACCTTACCTACAATTAATTTGAGCATCGGCCCACACAAATCACTGAACACGCTGGTTGCCGAGCTCTCCCTGGCCCTGAAGTGTTTAACCTTGTCCAAGATCCACTCGAAATGGTACAAGAAAAAAACACCCAGAAATAAGTCCCTGCCTCCCCAGAAACCTTTGAAACCTATGACTGCATCTTATCCTTCCCCATCCTAGAAATTGCTTCCCCACTCCCCTAGCTGAACTCTCCCCTAGCTTTTCTAAACAACACTGCACTCTACACTGAGAAGCACTCCACAAATCATGGAAACGCAATCCAAACACTGAACCACACTTGGCCCTTAGAAAACCTCTACCTGATCGCCTCTATTCACGCTAAACTTCAGACCCTCGCAAACAACCACTGTAAAACCTTTCACTTGGACCCCGAGCCATACGAACATACACGGAAATGAAGTAGCAGACCAACTACCTGGTGCGGCTCTCCACTCCTCCATCGTCAGCATCCAAACACACCCTGCACTGCCCAGCTCAAAGCCCGGGTTCAGAGAAACATCTCCCTCGAATCCAGACTCGAGCACACCCTTTGGATCTCCAGAGGATCTCTATCCACCACACGGTTCAAGGAAGTCACCCTATACTCCTCCCTTATACAGGACGACCAGACACCAAGCCGTAGTCATCCACGGACTGCGCCTTGCTTACAGGTGCAACTGGGAGATAGCGGAGAAAATCCTCTGGAAATGTTCCCATGGTGACCCACCCGAGAACCCCTCCTGCACGACCTCCTAGAATGCCCCGTTCTACAAGACCTCCGGCCACACACATTCGTACAGCAAGAGGTCCGATCTCCCTCCTCCTCGATAAACCCTGCTCAAGTAACCAACATACAAAGCTACCATTTGCAATGTAACTATCAAAATTTCAATTGCGGGTGGCATTAGCGAAACCCAGTCTGATCGATGAATCATTAATCACAAAAAAATGATAATAATAAAAAAATTGTCACGTTAATCTAGACTTTACATTCTAGCTATCTTTCTTTTTAGGTGTATGGTATATCCTCACAATGTATTTTTTCATGAATCATAAATAAATCTAGCATGGTAGCTAATGATAACAACCATAAATAAATGGATATGATGAACAATTGGATAAACAAATGATTAAATTTCACGAAATACATCAGAACACACAGAGAGCTTATTAGTACCTCCACAATACCAACTTTTTGAACCGAGCACGAAATCCAAAAAGCATTACCCATTACCAACCATTACCCAACATGTACAACCTTCTTGAACGATCTCGACTGCACATTTACACCTGTGAAAACACGGACAAAGAGAGAGAGAGAAAACATAAGAAACAAAAAAGAAAAAAAAAATCTCATTTCATTGTGTGACAGTATTTTGGCGGAGTGTGTACGTCTGTGTCTCTGTCTTTCTGTGTCTTTGAAGAGGAGACACGTGTAAGGACTTACTTAAATGTGTTTATGTATGGATATTCGTGTTTGTGAAGTAAACAAGGGTTTGGAAGTTTTAAGCTCTGCCTTAATCTTCCGGTTTCTCTTTTTCTCTTTGTCATCACTTTTTCTCCTTCTCCTTCTTCGTCTTAGTGTTCTTTTTCTTTTATTGTTCTCTTATTTTCTTTTTCTTGTTCTTCATTCCTTATACTTCTTTACTTGTTTTCTTTGTTTTTTTCCTTCTTCTTCTTCTTCTTTCCTTCTTATTCTCTTTTTCTTCTTCGTTTTCTTCTTCTCCCTCTGTGTCCTTTTCTTCTTCTATTGCTCCTTCATTTTCTTCTATTCATTTCTTCTTTTCTTCTATTTCTTTTCTCCTCCTCCTCCTCCTACTTTCCTGCTTCTAATTGTTTTCCCTTCTTTCTTCTTTATCCTTCTTCTTTCTCTTCTTCTCCTACCTCTCTTCTTTTTGTTTCATCTTCTTGTTATCAATTATTAATCTTTTTCTACTTGTTTTTCCTTCAACCTCTCTTCTTTTTTCTTCTTCGTATTATTTTTATCGTTATCATTATCATTATTCCATTTCTGTTTCTCTTTCTTTCATTCAACAACCTGTTCTTAATCTCTCTATCTATATCTCTTTTTTTCTTATCTTTGTCTTCTCATCTTTCGCTTCTATCTTTACTTTCTTCATTTCTCCTTCCTTTATTCGCATTCCTCATCCTTTCTCCCTCTATTTTCTACCATCTTTCCATTTCCTCTATTTGTATTCTTTATCCTTTCTTATTGTATTATTCGTATTCATCTTTCTTTCCTCATTCCTTCGTACTGACTTTTCTTTCCTCCATATTCTTTCTCCCTCATTCTTCCCTTTTCCCCATTCCATCATACTTCTTCTTTCTCTCTCTTCTACCATTCTCTTTTATTCCGCTATTATTCGTATTTATCAGTCTCTTCTTTCTTCTTCCTTTCCTCCGTATTCATTAATCTTTCTTTCTCCTTCATCCCATTCTTCTTCCTCCCTTTATCAGCATTCTTTATTCCTACATTTTCTTCCGTGGAAAAAAAAAGAAAAAGAAAGAGAAAACTAAAAAAGAAAAAAGAAATCTTACTCAAAATCACTCCCCAATCTCGTGCCTTGAAGACGCCCCCCCCCTCCCCTCCCCAGACCCCCCCAATCCCCTTTCGAACGCCGTCGTAAGTTGCTTTTCAAACAAGCTCGAAATTTTCCCCGAGAAGATTTTTTTTTCTTTTTTTCTGGGGGGGGGGGAGGGGAAGGGGGGGGGAAAGTGATCTATAAGTCGTTTTCTTTTTTACCTACTTTTCTTTTTGTTTTTATTCTTTCTTTCTTTCGTTTCATTGTTGTTATTTTTTTTTTTTTCGTTGTTCTTCGTTTATGTGTGTTTGTTTGCTCTCCGACTCTCTCCCTTCCCCCCCCCCTCTCGTCTCTCTCTCTCTCTCTATATATATATATATATATATATATATATATATAATATATATAGTGTGTGTGTATATGTGTGTGTGTGTGGTGTGTATTATTATATATATATATATATATATTATATATATATATATATATATATATTATATATATATATATATATAATATAATTATATTGCATGTATAATCATCTAAACCTATGTATTTNGCTGTGTGTGTCTGGTGCATTGTGTGTGTGCAAGTGGTGCATTTGTGTGTGGTGCGTGTGGTGCATTTGCTTCGTGTGTGTGTGTGTGTGGGCCGTATTGTGTGTGTGTGCGTGTGTGTATGTGTGTGTGTTTTACGTATATATGTGTGAGACCCCGTGCAGATAAGAGCCCATCTGTTCCCAACCATACTTTACAAGTCTTTATCGTTACCAACATTCCGAAACACGGACACCTTTGGGACCAGTGTTGCCAAATCAGCGCCATACCTTGCCATATCAACAATCCATTCCCTTTTAGATAAACACAATGGGATCATGTAAATAACAGCTAAAGACCCTAAACATTCGATCTCAAATGCGAACCAAGGAGGAGATAAGGAGAGAAGAAAAAGAAAAGAAGAAAAGAGATACTTTAGGAATAAGTATGTGAAAGGAAAAGAAAAGAAAAATACAAGTAAATGAGTAAATGAAAATTAGAAAGAAAAAGAAAAGAGAGATACATTTGAATAACTAAATGAATAAATAAAAATGAGAATGAAAGAAAAGAAAAGAGAGATACATTAGGAATATGTAAATGAATAAATAAAAATGAGAGAAAAAAAAAGAGAGGAAAAGAGAAATACATTAGGAATAAGTAAATTAATAAATAAAAATGAGAGAAAAAAAGAAAAGAAAAAGATACATTAGGAAAAAGTAAATGAATAAATAAAAATGAGAGAAAAAAAGAAAAGAAAAGATACATTAGGAAAACGTAAATGAATAAATAAAAATGAGAATGAAAGAAAAAGAAAAGAGAGATACATTAGGAATGAGTAAATGAATAAATAAAAATGAGAAAAAAAGAAAAAAAGGAAAAGAGAAATACATAAGGAATAAGTAATTGAATAAATAAAAATGAGAAAAAGAAAATAAAGAAAAAAGAGAAATACATAGAAAAAGTAAATGAATAAATAAAAAAAAAAAAGATAAGTAAATAAATAAAAATTTAAAAAACACGAAGGGAGATGCCGATCGTTAATATTGGCAATCCTGGCGCAACAGACCTCCTCCCTTCCCCCTTTTAAAACATTCAAAAGAAGTCATTGGCTGTTAATGATGACTGACAGCACTCGGAATCGGATCAGGTGTCGAGTGGGATCAAATTCCCTTCGATTCGAGGAGGGAACAAGGGATTCGAATCGCCGCCGAGGTAAGGATTCTCTCCCCTATTCAGTCGTCGATAGCGCGGGGGTCGAGGTGGACGTAGAGGGTTGGGAGATGGGGGAGGGAGGGAAGGAGGGGAGGGAGATGGAGGGAGGGGGAGTGAGAGGGGATGGGAAAGGGATGGGAGGGAGGGCTGGGGGTATGGGAGGGGCGGGGGAGGGAGGGAGGGAGAGGGAGGGAAGGAAGGAGAATGGAGGGAGGGAGGGGTATGGGTGAGGAAAGGATGGGAAGGAAGGGAGGGGGTATGGGGTGAGGGAAAGGGATTGGGGGTGAGGAGAGGGTTGGGAGGGGGGTAAGGGCTGGAAGGAGGGGAGGACGGGGTGGGGTATGGGGGTGAGGGAGAGGGTTGGTAGGGAGGGGAAGACGGGGGGTATGGGGGTGAGGGGAGAAGGTTGTTGAGGGTTGAGGTAGGGGATGAGGAAAATCAAAGAATAGAGTGGTGGGTGAGAGTTGGAGGAAGAGGGAGTGAGGGAGGTCATATAGAGAGGGAGAAGAGATGAGGAGGGAAACGGAAGAAAGGAATGGGAAGTACAGGGCGGTGAGGGGAAAGAGGTTAGGGAAGGGAGATGTAGGGTGAGGGAGGGGAAGGAAGGAAGTGAAAGGCGAGGCTGAAAGGGGATAGGAGGTGAGAGGAGGGAACATGGAAGGAATGGTTGGGAGGGGGGAGAGAAAGAGGAGAGAAGAAGGGGAGTGAGAAAAAAGGAAATATGATAGAAAGAAACGGAGAGAGAGAGATGGGAGGAGGAGAGCAGCAGGGGAGAAAGATAACGGCAATCGAAAAATTAAGAGAGAAAATTAGAGAAAGAGAGAGGGAGAATTTAGACCAGACAGATGAAACAAGAGAGATAGGGGAAGAAGAGATTAGAGAGTGGGGGCAGAAGGAAAAGAAAGTAAGAAGAAGAGAAAAGGGAAGAAGAATTATGGAGAGAACGAGAGTAGAGAAAATAACAAAGAACGGATGAGGATACTTCGTAAGAAAGAATAAGAGAGAGAAAGGAGGAAAGAAAGGAAGCACAAAGATAACAAGAAAGAGGGAAACAGGACATGCAAAGAAGTAAAGAGAGAGAGAGAGAATGGAAGATAAGAGGCATAATAGATGACAAAGGAATGAAAGAGAGCGAGAGAAATGAAGAGAGGGGGTTGGAGAACAAACTTGAGAGATAAAGAGGAAAAAAGAACAAGCTAATCGAGAACGAAAGAGAGAGAGAGAGAGAGAGAGAGAGAGAGAGAGAGAGAGAGAGAGAGAATATAAAAAAATGAGAACAAACTTACCATCGACAGAACGAAAAAGAGATAGACCGAAAAAGAAAAGAAGAGAGAGAGAGAGAGAGACGAGAGAGAGAAGAAGGGGAAATGAGGATAGAGGACAGAGGAAGAAGAGGGGAAAAGGGGACACGTATTTACAACACAGAATGACGGAGTAAGATGGAAGGTGATGAGACCTCTGACACGTGAGGATGGAACGCCTCGTCTTCAAAGCCTAAATAGACGGATTGGGACAAGTTGGTGGCAGAAACGCAGAGGGGAATTGTTCGGGGAATTTACTTTACTTTGTGGAATATTTGGTGTGTGTGTTTGGGGGGGGAGGTTGTGTATATGTGTGTGCTGTGGTGTGTGTGTGTGTGTGTGTGTGTGTGTGTGCTGTCGTGCTCGTCACTTGTAGTGATGGATGTGTGGTTGTGTGTGTGTGTGGTGTGTGACCAGACCACCACCACCAACCACGAGTCACAACAAGCGACATGAAGCCTGCAATACGTGCTGCTCGCAAGCGAGCACGTTACGCAGAGCTGGCGCCTGGTACTCAGATGCCTATATGTCAACCACCACCGTCATATGATTAATTTCGCTGCCAACCTACAAGAGCGACCTACCTCAAACAAAGCGACTCAGCAGGCCATTCTAACACAACAAAAAGGAGAAAAACGAACAATTCATGCACACTTACTACATGCACAACCATCAAAAACAAATCCCAAAAACAATCACGACAGCAGCAGCCACCACATACGTAAAAAAAAAAAAGCAAGCAAATACCTCCCCCAACCAATGCACCTCTCGAAAATTATCTAAACAAAAAAACCCAACAATCCAACAAAAAAAAAAGGCTACAAACAACTTGCAACACAACCAATAACGACCAACAAACAAACAAAACAAAAAAGACGAATCTCCATTTCCCAATCCCCCAAACCCCAAGTTCAAAGACACGCTCCCTTCCCGCCTCACAACCCGCACCTATCCCAGCCCACAAACCCCCCCACCCACAACAGCCCATGACCCCGCGCACACCCCACCTCCCAATATACACTTGTCTAAGCATTAGATTCCCACTCAGTAACGGCACCACAATGTCATCTCCCGGCACCGACCAGCGACCCCGCATTGTCTTCATCCCCAAAAGCAACACAATATGGATCCCCGTTGACAAGAACACCAGAATTAACATTCGTCCGTATACTCTGCGAGACAAAATTTAATTGTCTCCATTAGCCACTAATAATTTCAATGGAACTATCGATTGGAAACTTCTCCGACAAGCGCCCGCCCAGATAGCACAAGGGACAAGAAGGGAGCGCTGTGGGATAAGAATTAGAGATGTGTCACGCGGTTTGTGACGGCAGTGCCGGTAAGGGATCTAGCTGTGTTTGGTTCGGAAAGAGATGTGTGGGCTGCTAAGTGAGATTATAGTATGCATTTTTGCGCTTTCGATAATTCCCCTACCTGCACTAAGCTACAACAAACGCACACGAAATATTTTTAATTTCCTGTTCTATCTTTATTTTTTTTTTTTTTCCTTTACATACACCACACACACAACACCACACACAACACACACCAACACACACCACACACACGAGCCACAGCACACACACAGTTATATGTATATATGTATAGATATATATATATTATATATATATATTAATAGCTTATAGTATAGTATATATACATACATACTCTATAGATATTATACAATGATGCGCAAAACACAAAACACATACAACACATTGCACATAACTTCCATATACATATATATATATATCTGTAAACTTATTATATATATATATTTATATAATACTATCATATTATATATATATATATAAATATATATATATATGAATACTATATAGTGAATACTATACTATATAATATAATACTATATATATTTAAATATCATATATTGACACGATACATACATTAATAATTCAATATTAATTTAAATTTTAAAATATATATAAGTATTTATATATATTTATATATATAATCGTATATATAATACTAGGTATATTATATATTATATATATATAGATGTATGTATGTACTGTATGATATGCTATGTATGTATGCTATGTATGTAGTATGTTGATGTGTATATCATTACTGTATTATGTATTTATGTTGTATGCATGTATGTCTGATTATATATATATATAATCATCACACTATATAAGTAAAGCCTAATATAGTATGCACTTCTACAACTATATTACTCATAATCAATATACACATAACCAAATACCCACTATCACTATCCATATAAAGATACTATATAGCACTAATACC
>NW_020868645.1:267820-270838 GCF_003789085.1 Penaeus vannamei
ATGTGGGGGGGGTAATAGGTGATGGTCGGTATGGTGTATTATGGGTGAGTGTGTGTGGGGGGGCGGGGTGGTAATGGTGTATGATAGTGAGATGTGTATGGGGGGTGTATCGGTTGTATAGTGAGTGTGTGGGGGGTGTATGGGTGATAGTGAGTGTGGTGGAGGGTGGTGTTGGTGTATCAGTGCGGTGTGGTGTGGGGGTGTATCGTGTGTATAGTGAGTGTGTTGGGGGGGAAGGGGGGCGGGTGCTATGGTGCAGCAGTGCGTAGAGGCGGGGGTTATGGTCGTGTGGGGGTGTAATATTGTGAGGCGTATGGTGTATAGTGCGTGCGGGGGTGTATGGTGTAAATACATTGTGAGTAGGGTGTATAGTGTATAAATGTGAAAGGTGTATGGTGTTACAGTGCGTGCAGGGAGTGTTATACGTGGTCTGGGGGTGTATGGTGGTATATTGTGAGGTGTATGGTGTATTAGTACGTGAGGGGAGGTTATGATTTATACAGCGTGAGGTGTATAGTGGGTATGGTGCATATTGTGAGGTGTATGGTGCAAGCAGTGGCATGAGGGGGTTTATGGCTTGTGGGGGTTGGTATGCGTGCATACAGCGTGAAACGGGGTGGTATAGTGTATATGTGAGGTAATATGGTCGGTATAGTGGCATGAGGGGGGTGTATGATCATACAGTAGAGTGGTTAACACACCCAGATAAAACCAACCTCAGACGCCGTCACTGTGCCAGCGCATCACAAAACTATCCAAATATATCTAGAGATCACGCCGTTGCATATTCTGTACTTTGGATGGGTGTATGGCTGTGGCAGCGTCTTGGGTGTGAATATTCCATGGTCGTGTGAGTGTATGGTGTATAGTGTGGAGGTGTCTGGCGGTAGAGTGTAGATGGTAGCTTATTATCTGTTGTATTTGTGGGAGTGGGTCCAGGGTGGTAGGTGCTTGCCGTGTGTGGGGATGTGGAGCTAGGGGGAGTGGGGGGTGGTGAGGGAGGGGGGAGTGGAGGGTAAGGGTGAGTGAGGGGAGTGGGGGGTGGTGGAGGTGAGGAGGGAGTGGGGGGGGTGAGCGGAGGCGGGGAGTGAGAGGTAGGTGAGTGAGGGAGAAAGTGGGCGTGGTGAGCGGAGGGGTGAATGGGGGTGGTGAGGGAGGGGTGAGTGGGGGGTGGTGAGGGAAGGGGGGAGTGGGGGTGGTGAAGGGAGGGGGGAGTCGGGAGGCGGTGGTGGAGTGAGGCGGGGAGTGGGGGTGGTGAGTGGGGGGGAGTGGAGGGGTAGGTGAGTTGAGGGGGAGTGGGGGTGGTGAGGGGGAGTGGAGGGTAGGTGAGGGGGGGGGAGTGTGGGAGGGTTTAGGTGAGTTGTGGGGGAAGTAAAGGTGAGTATGTGCGATTAAGGCGGGGAGGACGGAGGGGTACGGAGAGGGTAGATTTGGTTGGCGGGTTGAAGGTTGGACGTGGTAAGGGGGTGGGGTGAGAGATGTTGCCAAAGCACACATGCAATCTCTGCTGTGCGCGTGACTGTAGTTTGAATCTGCATGTGCGTGTGTGTGGTGTGTGTGCGTGTGTATCTCCGTACGTATGTTGTGTGTGTATTCCGACCGTGTGTGTGGTGTGTGTGTGTGTGTGTGTGTGTGTGTATCTCCGTACGTGTGTGTGTACGTGTGTGTGTGTGTGCGTGTGTAATCTCCGTACGTGTGTGTGTACGTGTGTGTGTGTGTACGTGTGTGTGTATCTCCGTACGTGTGTGTATGTGTGTTTGCGTACGTGGCGTGGTAAAATGTACTGTCCGTAACAGCCCAAGCTCCGTAGCCTGTTGTCCACCTATGGGGTTGGCAAGGAAGCCCACGGGATCCGCGGCGCTAAAACAAAAACGGAAAAAAAAAAAAATTGGGAAGAGGACTAGGCTCCGAACCACACCAGTTCTCGAGTCCGTCTGGCGAAGGACATGAACAAACGCACTTGACCACGCACACACACACACACACACACATACATACATCACACACAAAGGCATACGCGCGGGCAGCGGCAACACACACAACATAGCGCAGCACACAACACAACACACACCAACGCACCACACACGACAACACACACACACATACACACATCACATACAACACACATGCAAAGGTACATCACGCCACCAACACACATAAGACAAAGGATAATAAATAATCGAAAAAAGGAAGAGGATAATATGAAAAAGAGAGGGGAGGAACGAGGAAGGGGAAGGAGAAGAGGAGAAGAGGAGGAGGAGGAGGAGGAGTAGAAGGAATAGAAGGATGAGGAGAAGAAGGCAAAGGAAGATGACAAAAAATAGGAAGAGGAAGAGGAGATGGAGGAAGTGGTAGTGAAGGAACAACACGAGGAACAAGAGACGACGAAGGAGAAGGAGGAGGAGAATATCTAAGGAGGAGGTACAAGAGGATGAAGAGGAGGAGGAGGAGCAGGACCAGAGAATGGCGGATGTAGAGAAGACGAGAGAAAGAAAAAAAAGAACAAAAAAAAAGATTCATTCTCTCCTCTCTTCCCAAAATCAAAATAAAAAACAAACATAACATAACAACAACATAACAAAAATAAAAACACAGGCACGATAATATTACACAACCACCGAAGCAGAAGTAACAAAATAATAATGATAACAATGAAAAACAATACGAAACTACAGTAAATAAAATAAAGTACCAATCATAATAATAAAAACTAAAACAACAAAAAAGAAAGAAAAAAACGAAAAGAAAAAAAAATCCGCATTAATACAAAAAAAAAAAAAATATATATATATACAACCAAACCAACATAAAAAAAAACATTTCAGAAAAAAAAACTATACCGAAAAATAAAAAAAAAAAAAAAAACAAATTTAATCCCATTCCCCCCTTCCCCCCCTCCCCTGCCTCCTTCCCCTCCCTCCCCCCTCCTCCCCCCACTTTAATGGAGACAGATCCCCGCCGAGACAAGTCGCTGTGCAACTCAAGGAGGCCTTCGAGATCTGGCTTGCAACTTGCGCC
>NW_020868646.1:10000-15000 GCF_003789085.1 Penaeus vannamei
TATCGATCTATCTCCCTTTCTCTCTCTCTCTCTCTTATTGTCCCATATTCTTCCACCCTGCCTCCTTGTCTAATTACATAACAAACCAACACTCCTATTATTCCTACCTCTCATTCTCGCTTTCTCTATCTCCCCAAGGTCATTCACGCTCGCAAAAGCCATCGCTCATTTAATATTCATTCTCGTCATATTTGCGGAGAAAAGATTTTACTCTGCGGGCTTTCTGGGCTGGCTTAGGTTGCCCTTCGTGTGGCTCAGGGTCTGCGAAAACAGGGGTTAATATTTCGTCTTTATTAAGACCCGCCTCTTTTGTGCAGAATTTTTCTTTCGCGAAGTGTTTTCCAAGAAGGTTTTTTCTTTCTTCTTTTTTTAAATTCGTGTGCAAACCCACGTGTTCAAATGCATACATACACGCATTTATATATATGTATATATATAATATATATATGTATTATATATATATACATATGTATGTATGTAGGTATTTATATATTATTCATAAATTATATATATATATATATATATATATATATATATATATATATATATATATATATATATATATATATATATATTTATATATATATACATATATATACATATATATACATGTATGTGTGTATGTTTGTTATAATATATATATATATATATATATATATATATATATATATATATATATATATATATATACCATGTGTGTGTGTATGTGTGTGTGGTGTGTGTGTGTGTGTGTGTGTGTGTGTATATATATAAATATATATATATATATTATATATATATATATATATATATATATATATATATATAAACATATATATGCATACTGTATATATATATATATATATATATATATATATATATATATATATATATATATATATGTGTGTGTGTGTGTGTGTGTGTGTGTGTGTGTGTGTGTGTTGTGTGTGTGTGTGTGTGTGTGTGTGTGTGTGTGTATGCATATATGTAAATGTATATATATATATATATATATATATATATATATATATATATATATATATATATATATATATATATATGTGTGTGTGTGTGTGTGTGTGTGTGTGTGTGTGTGTGTGTGTGTGTGTGTGTGTGTTATGCATATATGTAAATGTATATATATATATATATATATATATATATATATATATAATATATGTGTGTGTGTGTGTGTGTGTGTGTGTGTGTGTGTGTGTGTGTGTGTGTGTGTGCATATATGTAAATGTATATATATTTATATATATTATATATATATATATATATATATATATATATATATATATATATATATATATATATATAGATATATAGATATATATATATATATATATATATATATATATTATATATACATACATATATACATATATACATATATATACATATATATATATATATATATATATATATATATATATATATATATATTATATATATATATATATATATATATATATATATTGCAAATTAGTCATGTGTACAATAGTATTTTCATACTGGGAATGGGATCCAGACGATTATACTGCATCAGTTCATGTGTTATTAGTTTCACTTTTAATTAGACTAGATATGTTTTTTTTTTTATTATTATTCATTTAATACCTGTTTCCGAGTAAAGGTCAACACAGACCCAAGTTTATAAAGAAATATTTATTTTTATTCAAAACGTTCCGCGACTTGTTCATGAAATTAACAACTTTGTTCAGTTTAAAATTGATTTATTGGACTATCAATCTCATCTCTGTGACACGTAGTTATCGGTTCAAAATGCACAGATAACAAAACGAATTATGCTCGAAAAACGAAAAGCTAATTCAGAGAATCGCAGAACAAAAAGGCGTGACCTGTAACCTCATCTCGGGTCCCTCACTGCGCTCTGTGACCTAACCCTTTGACGCGTCGGACCGGGAAAGTTTCCCAGTCTTGGAAGACGTGTCAGTGACGTCACCGGGACTGCCTGGGAACGCTCGATCTCTCCCTCGTCTCGCTCTCAGAGAAGGCGGAGCTGTTTCGGACATATACCGTCGATATTTTTATTTTATTTGATTTACTGCACTATTTTATATGTGTATATGTGTATATTCTATATATATATATATATATATATATATATATATATAATATATATATATATATATATATATATATATATATATATTATATATATATATATATACATATATATATACATATATATATATATATATATATATATATATATATATATATATATATATGTATATATGTATATATATGTATATATATATATATATATATATATATATATATATATATATATATATATATATATATATATATACGTACGTGTGTCTCTGTGTACATACATATATATAAACACACAGACACATACACACACACACAAATGTCTGTGGGTGGGTGTGAGTGTTGGTATACTGGCATGAGTGTGTGCTCATGTCAATTCACATATCTTTCCACTATAAAGAAATGAATGCAGATGCAAATTGTTATTTTTTGTCCCATTCACAACTTAAGCAGACACATCCATCCCTTTGATGTCGTTTTCTTCCTAAACTTCAAAGTGTCCTGACCAGCGCAAGTGTAGATGCATCTCGCTTCAAAGTATTAATTAATAACACACTCCCACTTGTTTCTGCTTCTTTAAACAAATGCAGGTTCTCACCATTTTTATCTATTATTAGTATGTAAATGCGTACGGATAAATACATTTTTTTTTATTATTATTCTTGTATAAGTTATGATATACTTTGATAATTTTATGATTTTTTTTTAATCTTCGTTGACTCCTTTTTATTCACAGTTAGACTTTACATACAACCTTTAATAATTTGTTAATGCTATAATCTACATAAAAAAGACTGATTAACATATTTGAAATACCTTTCATTTCTAACTACTTGTGCAGTTCTACTACCAAAACTATTGTTATTATCTATCTCCCTTCATTTGCCTTTACCATTAATGTAGTCAATGTCTTGTATTTTGGCTTCCTATATTCTTGTTCAGGTTGTCCCTTCAATATCATAATTCTGAGTATCTATTTGTACTCTGTATTTTCTAAGATTGCAACAAAACTGACTGTATTGTTAATAGTTCAGTTCCTTTATGCATGAAGTAAGTATGGTAAGTTTGTAAACCTGTTATGTTATTTGAATTATGTATGACTATTTTGAAACCTATCGTTATCATTTCTAACTGAACTATATATATATATATATATATATATATATATATATATATATATATATATATATATATATATATATATATATATATATATATATATATATATATATATATATATATATATATATATATATATATATATATATATATATATATATATATATATATTATATATATATATACATAATATATGTATGTATGTATGTATGTATGTATGTATATATATATATATATATATATATATATATTATATATATATATATATACATATATATGTATGTATGTATGTATGTATGTATGTATATATATATATATATATATATATATATATATTATATATATATGAACACACACACACACACACACGCACATCTATATAAATAGATGTGTGTGTGTGTGTATACATATATACAGAGAGAAAGAAAGAGACAGATTGATAGATATCCACATATACATTACACATTCATGCAAATATATGTGTGTGTGCGCGCATGTGTATCTGCATTCAAGTATTTCTCTGTGTACGCACAAGCACTTACAAGTTGACTCTCACACCCAAAGTCACTGTTGTATATTTACACATTTTCCGCCGGGTTATAACCCCCCCCCCCCTTGGCCCGCCCACGAGAGAACCTGAGCGTAGGCCGCCCATCCCCTCGAGTTGCATCAGCCAAAGGGCCTCTTCCCGTTGCGCCATAGACTTCCCAGGCGGCTTCAAATCCCTCGCCGCCTTTCTCTCTTTTCTCTACCTTCAGAAGCTATTCTCTCCATTCAGATTTTATTATCGGAATGAAATGGCCGCTACGAATTATAGATGAAGGAGAAAAAGATGAGAAGTTGGAAGGAGCGGAATGGGAGACAAGAAGAACGTGAGAGAGACTTTGCAGAATGTGAAGATCCGGGTCTTAGGAGAGTGGGAAACCTCTCTCTCTCCCTCCGTCGGTATTTCAGAGAAACCAGAAAGATTAAATTGCTTCTACTTCATCTCTCTCACTCTTCGTTGGTCTTCCCTTCGCTCTTTCTGCGTGTTGCATGCCTGAATAATATTTATGCATTTCAGGAGAGCCTCAATTTGCATAAATAAACTGTGTAAAGGAAATGCATGATAACCTATTTGCTTCTGCAGGATATATCTTTTGAAGAACTTTCATCCCACCTTCCTTGGACTGAATATATATGTATGAACACACTAAACAATGCATATATGTGTGTGCGTGTGTGTGCATATGTGTGTGTGCTGAGTTGTTTTGTGTGTGTGTGCTGTGTGTGTGTGTGTGTGTGTGTGTGATGTGTGTGTTGTGTGTGTGTGCATGAGTGTGTGCGTGTGTTGTGTGTGTAGGTGTGTGTATATACATATATACATACATAAATATGTGTATATATAATGAAATATATCGTCCTAGTTATGATGTGTGTATATTCACACATGTATATATAAGCCAGTGTTTTCTTTCTTCAGGCGGACCCCAAATCATGCGCCCCAGACATGACGCGACCCGTCTGATCTACAATGTATAGGCTTAAATCATATTATTATATTATATTATCATATTCAGATTTTCAAAAAATCATATTAAAAAATGTACAATCATATATATTCTTTAATTCTATTTCCGTCACAATTCCATTGATCTTTTTTTCTCGACTGCATTTTAAATTATGTAATTAAGCCCATTTTTAGTCATTAGCTCTCATTTTATTTTGAGGGCTGGACTAATCAGCTGGTCTAATCAGCCAACACTCCCGGTTAAAATTGACCGAAATTTATCTTTTCCTCTTTATATTCTTGACTAAATAAATTATTTATTCGACCA
>NW_020868646.1:30589-55589 GCF_003789085.1 Penaeus vannamei
GTTGGTGGGTGTCTAAACTCTATGCAAGTAGGGAGATGTGCAATGGAATAACTGCGTTGGCTGACTTAAAATTCCAGTATGTGAGTGGACTGTATAAAAACACAAGGATGCACCTACTGATTTTTTGAGTTTCTGTTGTCAGCGATTGGGTTGAAACTGCAGAAAAAGACATTTCGATAAGTAATTCCCATTCAATGGCCGGATTTACTAAACTCGTAAACGCTGCCTCTCGGAACAGTTACAAGAGGTATCACCGATTTCTCAACTACCGACTTTACGACCCATTTTAAAACACCAAACAACGAGAGCTTATATCATGTAACCTTTACGACCGAATTTTTGTAAAACGGTATCTTGGAGCTTTATTCCCTAAAAGAACGACTCGACCAATCAACGTAAACCTCGGAAATATGGACCAATCACAGCAGTTCACCATCAAAACATAAAAAATGGAGCTCTCACAAAGTCGAGGAAAAAAGCGTGGCCCTATTTTTTTTCTAGTGAAGAGCTGCACGCTATGGTTGATGAAGTGCAGAAGAGGCAGAGGGTAATTGAGGGCTCATTTTCAGCCACGGTGACAAGTAAGACGAAGAAGGCAGCCTGGGACAGTGTAACGGAAAGGGTAAACGCTGTCAGCACCGCGAAAAGGACTGCCAGTGAAGTGCATATACATGTACTTGTGTAATTCTGTGCCATTTTAAATATATGTGATAAATTCTCATAAATATATTTATATGATTTCATTATTTACTTCCTCAGATCCACAACCAGTGTAGTCTGATTTTGAAACATATGAATTGCAGACAGAGTTTTTAGAGTGTTCATTTTTTGTATTATTTTTATCAATATTAGTGGTTTATTTTTTTTATATCGTTATTAGTTTTATTGTAATATTCATTACTATTCCTTTACTGGAAGTATATGCAGTGTTTCATTTTATATTTATATTTTTTTCCTTTCTTTTCTTTTCTTTCTTTTTCTTTTTTTACAGGATGATTTCTCGCCATCTTTTGAGCCTGTAATTGTATGCATAAGACGGGCATCAGGAAGTAGTAAAAAAAATTGATTCCCTGCCAGATATTGGAGATCTCCAAGTGGTACTAGGTCTACTACTCAAGTGCATACCCCGAGCAGGACGACTCCAGAACAGAGATTTCCTGTAGTGCCTCAAATGATACATATAGAAAAAAAACTTGAATAACACGAAAGGAATGAAATCTTCATTGAAGAACTTTGAAAAATATATCCTTGATATATCTAACTCGTTAAAAGAAATTGCTGAAGCACAAAAATCAATAGCAAAAGTACAGTGCAGCAGTGTTTTTTCTTGTTATTGTTTTCTAATTAAATATTACGCACGCATATCATATGTAATTACATAATTGTGTAATTATTTTTTTATAATAATATAATATATGTACATTATAATATAAAGTAATAATTTTTGTCATTGCAACATTGTGTTATTGAGATTTCATCTCGGGGAAAGTACACTAAAACCTGTGATACAGTCTGTGATCTGCCACCCCAGTTGTATACTTTTTAAAAGTTTTATGCTACTGTAGCAGCATTTCTGTTGGCTGATAATATTTTGCTTATTTCTATTAGATTTATTTTATGTGTAAATGAAGTACACGAGCGGGTGAGTGTTGTTTGTTTCTTAAAAGCATACATGGCATGGATGACGCTTTTATTTCTCTTGTCCCTTTTTTAGGAGAAAATTTGTTTTGTGTGTTTGTGATTATGGGTTTAATTGTGTATGTATACACAATTTTAATACATGGTAGTTTTTTTGGTTTACCCTGCTGAGCATATAAGCATTGCAATTCCATGTCACTGTATAATAGGATGATAAATTTATGTACTGAAACATTTTGTTTTTTTTTTTTTTCGTAAGTAAATATACATTTTCATCATTTGCATATTGTGAAGTCACCAGATCAAAAGTATTTTTGTTCCATTAAAGATATATTTAATTATATTTTGTTGGGATAGTCTCTGGTGTGTAAGCAGATGCTGTATGAAAGGAAAATAAAACATGAGTTTCACTGTTTTCATTTAGTCCTGTTCATGTGTATATATATAATCCATATATATAATCCAATACATAAAAACATTCAAGAGCGGTCAAGTAAAATATGATTGTCTATTTATTTATTTTAATTTATTTATTAATTCTTTTAACAAAATACATTGTCAGTAAATTGCTTCTACGCACGTACAGAGATCAAAGTAATTTTGAAAAAAAAAAATCAATAAGTAAAAAACATTATCAATGAGCTGTCCCCTTACAGCAGCCCCGATGTTTTGATTCTCATTTCTTGGGGCAGCAAATTCCTCTGGCGGTGGGTCCTCTTTCCCACGCACATCATGTAGTGGCAGCCTCCGGTCTATGCATTAGTTGTGCGGAAGTCATGCAATACAATTTTTGCACACTTCTCTGGTACATATTGAAGAACACCACCTGATGTGTGCAGACAGTGGAACCTTGGTTTTATTTCGCCAAACTTCTGCTCCACCACTACGCCCGTCTGGTTGTGGTTCCTATTATATGATCTTTCAGCTTGTGTTTGGAGCTTATGTATAGGAGTCGTAACATATGGCTCAAATGGATAACCACAATCACCTGCAAGTAAAAAAAAAAAAACAATAATTATATACCATTATATCACATGAGGAAAATGAACATTGTTGAATACTTAAGGTCATCTATCTATTGCTCCTATGATAATAGGAAAATTACAGATTAATTACTCTGGTACATATTGTAGAACACCACCTGATGTGTGCAGACAGCAGAACCTTGATTTTATTACGCCAAACATCTGCTCCACCACCACGCCCGTCTGGATGTGGCTCCTATTATATGATCTTTCAGCTTGTGTTTGGGTCTCATTTAAAGGAGCCATGTGGCTCTAATGGATAACCACAATCACCTGTAAATAAATAAACAATATTTTTATATCATTATATCACATGAGGAAAATGAACATTGATGAATACTGGAGGTCATTTATCTATTGCTCCTATGACATTGGAAAAATTACTAAGTGCAAAGAAGTCTTGCTGGGACTTTATTAAATCTTGGATACTCCTTAGCATTTTTATTTCCCTTCTTGCACATCTCCATAGGAAATCAGTCACCAATTTCACTGTTTTCGAAATGCTTGCTTAGCTTAATCCAACAGAGTCTGCAAGAACACTCTGGAATGAACCAGATGCATAAAACCTTAATGCAGCAAGAAATTGAGCATGGACAGGTATGGCATGCGATCTTGTGGTTCAAGGGAGCTGTCCTTTTTCCGCCATTTTTCGCCCATCTTGACGATATTGAGTTTAATGCATTTGCAAGGAGTTCCAGGGCCCCCGCTTTTCCCCTGAAAATTTCAAGGCCCAACCGCTGTTTTTAAGGTGGCAGCAGCCCTTTTCTGTGTCGACCGAAATATTGATTTTTACACATTACCTAAGAAAATCGGCAATTGTGACGTAATGATTACAGATAGTAAAAAAAAAAATTATTTGCTGAAAGCTTATTCAATTTTACGGAAGATGAGTTTGATCTATGAGCAAAATATTTCGAAAATGCAAACCAAACCTACCCCCCAAATGGGGGGCAGGATTGCCAAATGATCCTGATCACCAAGATACACCGCAAGTAATAATTTTATTAAAATCTGTTCATAACTTTTTGAGTAAGAAAAAAATCCTGGATCACACCATGGTCCGCATCACCACCAAAGTGCAATCGGCGTCTAAAATGTGTTCATAACTTTCAGAAATATCGGAAAACACATTGACTATGTGGCCCTGTAACCTTGGGCGGGTTGGTCTGGCTAAGAACGGGACATATATGATACTCGTCTGACTCTGTTAAGGAAAAAGGTAAGGAAATATTTACGTTTTTTCATTTTCGTGAAGTCCCATATTTCCAAAATTCACCCAAAAGATATGAAGCCAAAATCGAAAAATCTACAACAAAAATGTTGTAGCTAAAGGGTAGTTCTGTTCAAAAATCAAAATTAAATGTCTTCTTGTTATTTAAGACGGTAGAAGTATTTAAGTCCCCCCCCCCCTGCAGGAGGAGTTTTCTTTTTTTTCTGCTACAATTAAAAAAATCTCAATGACATACTAGGATGCTCAGGCTTCGAATACTTGGAATTTGGTACAAATACTCAGATGTTTGTTCTTCCAGATTTGATTAGTCAGGCGGCTGAATGTGGTAGCGGCCTTTCCTAGTCTGGTGCAGATGTCTTTGTCCACTGATGTGGTTTTGGTGATGGTTGAACCAAGGTAAGTAAATTTCTCAACATCGCCTAGGGTCATGTCATTGATCGTGAGGGTTTAAGCAATGTCTGATTGGGACATTGTTACAGTCTTCTTTAGACGATGGCGTGTTCGAACGTGTCGCATGCGTCGGTGAATCAGTCCAGTAGGTCCTGGAGCTATTCTGGTGTGCTGGCACATAGTGTGGCATCATCTGCATATAGGAGCTCTTTGACAACAACCTGGTCGCGTATTTTGGGCTTGAAGTGCGATGAGTTGAAGAAATTGCCGTTGTCACGAGACAGTACATAGTAGAGGCTGAATAGAGTGGGAGCGAGTACATGGCCTTGCTTTGCTCCTCTCCTTATAGGGAAGGGCCACATATGAAAAAATCAAATCACTCACCTAAGCTCCTCAATGTTGAGATCATCTGCTACCGAACAAATATTGGGGGAAGGTGATAGTACCTGTTCTAGAATCATGACTTTGAGATGAGTCTGAATTACTGTGAGACATCCAGAAGTTAGGTTGGAAGCCTGCTGGACGGGTTGTGTGTGGACCTCCAACTACATTGGCAGGGAAAGGATGGTCAATGTTGTAACAGCCTCTGGTTGCTAATTCAGAATATCATTTTGATTCAAACTGCATATTCTGCCATTATAATGCAATATAGAAAGCAATTAACTTGGTTACCTATGGCCGTGAGACGTTGTTACTGATGTCTTCGCCTTCTTTACTTTTGGGTGTGGGCGACTTGGGGTGCCTTGTTTCAGGGTTTCTTTCCTGTGATATTGCCAAACCTGTGTTCAGTTCCTCACCTTCTACCGGCACTTTTGTAGGTTTCTCAGCTGCTCACTTTAGCGGTCTGGATCTGAGAGAGAGATAAACAAATAGATGATATACATATATGTGACAAGAAGAGGCTGACAAGAAGGGGCAACCCAAGGACAGGTACATGAGAACGAGATGATCAGAAAATCGGGTCCAACGATTTGTCACCCTTGAGTCGTCTTCTCTCTCTCTCTCTCTCTCTCTCTCTCTCTCTCTCTCTCTCTCTCTCTCTCTCTCTCTCTCTCTCTCTCTCTCTCTCTCTCTCTCTCTCTCTCTCTCTAGCTACCTCTCTTTCTCAGTCTCGAAAAAGCTCGATTACTTCGTAGAATGAAATCAGGTTTTGGTTTGTTTACTGCCAGGCTGCATTCCACGGCTTCCATTCCTCAGGCACTGAATCCTTAAAAGCCAAGTTACTTTTTAGCATTAATTCCATTTGAATCAAGGCAATATAAAATCTAAATAAATAAATCATGACAATAAAGGGAAGTTCGAAGAGTCTGTCGCGAAATTAAGAACTCGTTGACTTATAATGACAGACACTGAGCCTGCAGGAATAATTCATACTACTTAAGACTATCTATTTACTAATATTCTTGATGATTTACAATTACTTCCTTTTGTTTTATTTTCTTTCTCATTTCCTTTTTTCTTTCTCTCTATCTATTGTGTAAGTGCAAGAGGAGATACACGAATGAAATCACACACACACATTATAAAACCTGTACACATACAACATTTGATGCTGCTCTACATGCTTGATATCACATTATGTATAGAAAGCCTCCATTTCCCTTTCAGCAAGTTTATTAATTTTCTTTTCTCCAAATCTTTCCGGCTTGACTCCCTCGCAGCTCTTCGCTCTTCTCAAAACCCCCACGTGAAGTTTCCTCGTCAAGGGATGAAGTTAAATGTTGAAGCATCAGACAAATACTGAGAGGAGAGAACTTCGAAATCTTTATAGATCTTGAGAAGTTTAGACCTTGTTTGATACATGTATAAGACTGTATGTTGCATACTCCCACTCCCTCGTTTTTTCTCAAATACTCGTAATATACTTCTAAGCTTTTCCTGCATAAATAAGATTTTTTTTATTTAATGAAATGGGAAACATTTTGATGATATAATTCTTGGTATTTTTCATATCTGAACTAATTTCTTGTCTAACTTCTTGCTGGTATTACACATTGCATACAACCGAATAATAGTTTCCGAACATTTACTGGCTTATATGTGTACGGTAAAGATAGAAAGTAATATATAATCTTACACACTTATATTTCAGGAAATCTTGGGATTTATATCTATTTATTATCATTATCATTATATTCATCCTCTTGACTAGACCTAGCAAAGACCACTCTAAAGGGGACCGTTTGTTTGTTTGTTTGTTTGTTTTTTCGGTCCCTTTTAAGAATGATTTTGAAAAACAAAAGGATAATGGACAACATAAATATCCATTAACAAATATATCATTGTTTCAGAAAAGGATGAACAAAATCTTCAATGAAACTGACACGACAACATTAGCCACTACCACATAAGTCCCGTGCCATTTCGCTTTACTCTGTACACGACTGCAAGAGTTAATTTAGTATTGCACAACCCACTGTAATGAACGCTGTTACACATCACTGTGCTTTAAAAATCCAGTAAGTGCCACAAATGTCAGTAGTATTTAGCTCTTGTAACTAAAATTATCTTACATATAAACCGCTCACGTAGGAGGAGAATAATTAGTGATATAACTCTTTGAGATTTATGTTGCAAATGTAAATTTATATGATTAATAGCTTTACCGTGCAAGGCATCCACAGTTATTTGTTCCTGCTTTTCTTATGCACTTCATACATAAGAAATATATCAAATATTTCCTAAAAAATACACCTTTTCAGCGATATGTGGTTGTCAGATGAGCATCATTACCCCTTACGGTTATTGTAATGCTAATCCCATAGATACTTCCCTTCATGCATGAATGTTTTACAGTCATTTTATCTTGCTAAATTTTTCTTGATTTTTTATATCAACTATTGAATGATTATGCAGATGAAAACAAAAACATACTTGCCAATTTATTAATAAAGTTTTCTTCCTGCAACTGAACAAAATGTAATAAGATTAGGAACAGTTGCAGAGGTTTAGACAAATATCTTCCCCGACAGAGAATGTGTTTAATATGGAGTTTCACATGAATTAATCAACATTTTGAAAGATAAAAAATACAAACCACAGTTGAAGAAACAATCCAGGACGAGTTGGAGACGAGGTGCTGACCTAGTCCGACCGACAGTAGCCAGATGTCGAGGTCACCTGACGCCCATGACTTCAGGGCATCAGAACGAAGTCTGTATGGGTATATATACATACTCTCGATCGTATCATTGGCATAATGAGTTAGAATAACTTCACAGTTCAAGGCATGTGCTGGACCAGTTTCGATTGTAAGTTCGTCAGAAAATACAAACCTTTCTGACGAAGATATAATCGATACCGTTCAAAAATGTCCCTAATGTAACGGTCACACTAGTCACAATCTTCTCTGGCCTGGGATCCCCGACTAGTGTCTTTTCAGCTCGGGTTTGGTCACACTACATAGTTTCCTTCCGAACAGAAACCTCGTCCTTGAAAAGACCGAAGTGTCTTCAATAACTTCTTGGAAAAACTACATGTTGAAGTTAGTCGTGGGTTTTACAAATATTTCAAGACAGAAGGCAGTAAAAAAAAAAAAAAAAAAAAAAAAATCCAGCCATTTTATTAATTATCATACATCATTCAACTATACCTGTTACCCCAATTCCCATATTTCAACAGAAATAGAAAATCCAACATTATTCTTCTTAACATATACCTCAGTTGGTGTAATCAGTAATGTTTGTGAAACGTTAATTATTGACTTATAAATACTGAAGTTGAGACGAAGCATATGCTATAACTGAAGCTGATATTTTTATTTGTCGATCATAAGATTAAACGATTCTTGCTGATTCTATCCACTATTGTCATTTATAACTTTCTTCTATCGTGATAATTTCGGATAGTATTCCAAAATTCTTCTCTGCGTCTCACTGTCCACCAGTACGTAAAAAATACCTGAAGTGAGCTCTGTGTCTTTAAAAGTTTAGTGAAGCATCATAGCTAGTTGTAGTATATATTCCTTTAACAATGAAAATATACCTCATATGATATTCTAATCACCGTTTAGACTATCAAGGATAAGCTTCCTGGTAACTAAACCACAATTTTTGCTTTGACCTCATCTTTCCTTCTCCAGCTGGGACGAAAGACCAACACAGGGTGCCCTCTAAGCTGGGATTCTCATCTCGCTTCCCTTCATAACAGGGGAAGTATCCCACTCTGCGAAAGGATCCTTGGGCAGAAGAGACAAGGGTAATTGCCTCTCAGACTCATTCATACTCCTACATTAGTCACAATGAACGGTGCTCAAAGGCGACCAACTTCCGCATACCGACAGTCGTACGCGAGGTGGTGTCCTCTGGCGGTGACTTTGTAAACTAGACTTTCTCTCTCTCTATCTCTCTATATCTCTGTCTCTCTGTCTCTCTCTCTCTCTCTCTCTCTCTCTCTCTCTCTCTCTTCGCTCTCTCTCTCTCCTCTCTCCTCTCTCTCTCTCTCTCTCTCTCTCTCTCTCTCTCTCGTCTCTCCCTCTCTTTCTCTCGTCTTATCTCTCTGTTCTTTCTCTCCCTCTCTCTCCCTCTGCCCTCTCTCTCTCCTCTCTCTCTCTCTCTCTCGTCTCTCTCTCTCTCTCTCTCTCTTCTCTCTTCTCGCTCTCTCTCCTCTCTCTCCTCTCTCGGTCTCTCTCTCTCGACCCCTCTCTCTCTCTCACTTTCTTTTTTTCGATTTTGTTTTCTGTTTCTTTCTAATCACTGAATAGAATGGCGCGGGGGCGAAAAAAAAAAATCGAACTAAAAATTTATATAAACAAAAAATAATAATAATAATAATGTATGAGGATGATCGGAATGGAAGACCATATAATGAATCAAAGTAGAATGTCTAATAAAAATACCCTTTGCCATGTATGATAACTGCAGACAAATAGCAACAAAAGTGGTTTGTAGCAGAGTCGTGCATGAAGAGGTGGTGCCAGATGATATTAATAATAATAGTTGTAATAATAATGTAATATAACAAACCAATGATTAAAAAAGGTTAAGAAATGATAATGAAGCAGCAATAATATGTAAAAACAAATAGTTTGGAAACCTAATTGTATGCAAGACAGTATGTCTCACAAATAATTAACTGAACACGTTCATGGAATTACTACTTTACAATATTGTTTCCTAAAAGTTTAAAAATAACCTGAAACGAGAGGAAAGAAATGAAGGCTTATAATACAGAATCGCATAGTTTCTACCATGAGTAAATACCCCCCGGCCCCCCCCCCGCCCCCCCCTTACTGTGTACGAGGCGTAATAAACATTATTACAGTTGTTCTGTGAAATGTAATGTTAAATTTATGGAAGAGAATCATGGCAGTTTTTAGGCATGAATAGAGTGTGCATGGCTCTTCATGAGAAAAGTAATACAAACGGTATCACTGAAGGATTTAAGTTTTGCTTATGATCTTATGAGAAGATTTAAGTTTGCTATGACCTCTTATGACCTTACCTTACTGAAGATTTAAGTTTGCTATGACCTCTTATGACTTTACCTGCAGCAGTTGTCGACTTCCAACCAAAGTTCTATTCATGGTGATATTCCGTGCATTCGTGTAATATTAACTACAGCACGCGCGGCGCACACACACACACACACACACACACACACAACATACACACACACACAAACACACTCACTATCATATGTTTAACACAAGAACTGCAATATTCAAGTTACATATATCACTCCCTCCTCAATATTCTTTGGTCCATAACTGCTTATACTTCATGTCTGCAATTGAAAAACTGCCAAAAGCTTATTGTCCATTATGCGTTGGAAGGTCAAAAGAAATCGATGTTTTTGTTTTGCCCTCGTCTATGAACCAACCGTTTGCACCTCTTTAAAAGAAGGTCCTTCTCTCTCTCGCTCCATCCTCTCTCTCTTTTCTTTCTATCTTGGTCTTCTTCTTTCTTGCTTTCTTCTTTCCTCCTCCTCTCTCCTCTCTTCTCCGTCGCCGATCCTCTCTCGTCGGCAGCATATCTCTCTCTCTCTCTCTCTCTCTCTCTCTCTCTCTCATCTCTCATTTTTCTTTCTCTCTTGATCCTCTTCTCTCTTCTCTCTACCCTCTCTTCAATCTCTAATTCTGTCTCTCTCCCTCTCTCATCAGTCGAGATCTCTCTCTCATCTTCTCTCTCTCGCTCTCTCCTCTTTCTTTCTTTTCTTCCTCTATCTCTTCTCTCTACTCTCTCCGTCCCTCCATCTCATCACGCATCTCTCTCCTTCAACGTCTTCTCCATCTCCTTTCTCTCCGTATCGCCCCTCGCGACTCACTGAACTGATCACTCCATCTGCCATCGTCATACCTCCTCATCATCGGTCATCTATCCGCCTCCCTCCTCTCTCTCTCTCTCTCTTTCCTCTTTTCATTAACTCTTCTCTCTAAACTCTCTCTCTCCCTCTCACTTTCTTCTTNTCGTGAAAGCTCAAGCCCACTCCTCCCCCTTTCCTCTCTCTCTCTCTCGCTACTTTTTCTTTCTCTTTCTTTTTTCTCTTCTTTTCTTTCTCCTCTCGTTTTCTCTTTCTTCTTTCGTTCTATCTCTCTCTCTCTCTCTCTTTCTCTCTCTCTCTCTCCTCTCTCCCCTCTCTCTCTCTCCTCTCCTCCTCTCTCTCTTCTCTCTCCTCTCTCTCTCTCTTTTCTCTCTCTCTTATCTTCTCTCTCTCTTCTCCCCTCTCACTCTCTCCCTCTCTCCTATCTCCCTCTCTCTCCTTCCCCTTCTTCTCCTATCCCCTCTCTCTCTTTTCTCCCTTTCTCTTTCTCCCGCTCTCTTTCTGTGGTTCCTGTTCGTGGCATGAGGAGAGGGTTGAGTTCCTCGCGAGTAAGGCATCCCGGAGAGCCGCTGTGCCTCGGAGGCTTGGTCGCTGATGAGTCTGGGACGGGGCCAGGGATGAGCCTTACATCCGAAGGGGACAAAGACACCGGATCACTGAGGTCCCGTCCACCGCCCCCCCACCCCTCCCCCTCTGCCGGTGCGCCGCGCCCCCACCCTCCTGGCTCCCACCCCCAATTCATATTCCCTCTTTAAAAAAAAAAGCCAATACTAATCGGTCTAACCTCTTCAGTTCGTAAACGCCGCCCCGAGGAGTGTACTCTCGACGGGGATCGAGGGAGGCGAGCGGCCGAGGGAAGGAGGGGAAGGAGGGAGGGAGGAAGGGATGGAAAGGAAGTTAGGGAAGGAGGGAGGAAGGGACAAGAAGGGAGGGAGGGAAGTGAAAGAGGACGGCGAGGGGTGTGGTCAGCAGATGAAGGCTCGAGAGGAGAACATGAGCGCTGACAGAGCGAGAGACGAGGCGGGGAGAGATGAATTCGAAAGATCGGAGCAGATATGCGCAGCCGTCCCGACGGTCCTTACCTGACATCGGAGAGGAGTGGGACTCGCTAAAGAGTAAAACGTGAATTCGAGCAGGTCGATTAATTGCTCGGAAATCTCTCTCTGCTCTGCTCTCGCAGGATCTATCTCTCTGTGCCTCTCTCTCTCTCTCTCGTCTCGGATCTCTCCGCTCTTTTCTGTTCTCTTTCTTTGATTGACTCTTTTCGTTTCTTTCTCTGATCTTTGTACTTTCTCTGATTCGTCTCTCTCTTTCTCTCCTCTTCTCTGCTCCTCTCCCTCTCTCTCTCTCTCTCTCTCTCTCTCTCTCTCTCTCTCTTCTGCTATACTCTCGTTTCTCTCTCCTCTCGTCTTTCTCATTCTCTGACTTTTCTCCCTCTCACTCTTTGCACCTCCGCCTGTACATCCCTATCCGCCTCTGAGTCTCCACTCCCTCCTGATGATCGACGAGCCCTCTCTTCTCTTTCTCCCTGATCACTCTTCTGTGTATCCTGATTCGTGGGATGAGGGAGAGGAGGAGTGAGTTTGACGACTCGGCGGAGAAGAGAGGGACCTCGCCGGAGAGGAGAAAGTAGAGCCGCGACCTGGGTGCCCTCCGGAGGAAGAGAGGGAGTGGAGAGGTGTGGCACGCGGAAGGTTGAGTCTTGACGGGCCCAGGTGAGCCTTACAATCCGAAGAAGGGGGACAAAAGAAACGGCTCGGATTGGTGATTCTCTGACCAAGCATGAACTGGAGTTCCGGAGAGAGAGTGAGGAACTCGAGGCTGACGAGGAAGGGAATAAATTGTTCGAAGGAGGGGAGACGGACTTTACTCTATCTCTCTCGTATCTCTCTGTAACTCGGCTTTTTTTGTTCCTTCTCTGAATGAGTTTCGTTCGTGAGATTTAATTCTTTGGGTCTCTCACCTCTCTCTCTCGGCACTTCTCTTTCTTTCTCTACATCGTCTCTTTCGTTGTTGGGTTTGCTGTGTCTCTCTCTATTCTCTTCTCGTATAATTTACTGTTGCGCTCTCTTCTCTCCTCGTCTCTCTACCTCTCTCTCTCTCTCTCGCTTCTCTCTCTCTCTCTCTCTCTCTCTCTCTGGTCGCTTGCTTTCCTGGTCCTCTTCGAAAGTCAGTCTTCTCTCCTCTTTCTCTTGCTCTCGCGTGGCTGCCTACTTGGGCCGGTCATCTGCTGCTCTCCTGTGATATAGGCTTCGGCCTAATCTCTTCTACTCTCTCCAAGTGATTATAGTTTAATTGTTAAATTGTGTATAGGCGGTAATATATAGATATCAGTGGATAGGTAGGGTATATATATAGAGCGCATGGTGGTGAATATATACTATATATATATATAATAATTATAATTAGAATAATATAATCTCGTCTCCATCTTCTAAGAACAAGTGGCAGGTGGATAGCAGGATAAGATGTGTGCCCGATAGCTCCCACTCCAAAAAAACTGCTTTCTTCTTCTGGCTAATACTGGTGGTTTTAGATTGGAGCGACATAAGGAGGGTGAAGACCCCAATCCACTTTTCAAATGTATAAAATTGGGGCTGCAGGAGAGAGTCAATTGTGGATAACATAAATAAATCCCTAGATTTGGAAAACTGACAAAACAATTATTCACTACCACCAAAAAACCAAGAAAAAAAACCAACTAGCTGCGACCAAATTGCCAAATCAAAGGAATGGAACAAACCAGATAGTGTTTCCTTTCCCGGTACATATTTATCGAAAAGAAAAAGAATAACCACGAAGATGACGATGGGATTACCCTAGGGAGACCTTGGGACCAAAAAATAAAGAATACCCTAGGATACTCAGGCAACAAGAGTGGCCTACAGAATTGAAAAGGAATGATACAGAAAAGAGATAGAAAGTATAGCGGGAGAAGGGTCTCTCACTATGACACCATAGGGAGCCAAAGCAAACCATGAGAAGGAGTAGCCATAAGATACATCGAACCCATTACCAAACCCAGTATTATTTCTAAACCCCAAAAATAAAAGTCGAGGCCACCCTAAATAAGAGATACATCAAACGTTTAAAAAAGAATAATATTATATATACAGTATAAAGAATAAAAATAAACCAAAACATTAAACAAAAAACAATACACTATATAAAGAAAAAAAAAAAAAAAAAAGCTCTATCCCGGACGTGGACTCGCCCAATAGTTTCCAATAACCACCCTCCACAAATGGCTTTACAAATACATCCTCCACAATTTCCAATCCCCTGGAGAAAAAAGGGCCGAAAATGCTTACACAAACCATTAGAAAACACCAAGAAAAAATCCAGAGAATTTTGGCCAAAAACAATAGGCAATAGCCAAAAAGGCATTACCTAATAACATAATTCGCTACAGGTATAATTAGATAGAACGACATGTATACTTTTAATCACGACACATGAATGGCCTTAGTGTGGCCGTAGGAAAAATAGGAGCCCGTTTTTGGACCCTGGTCGGGTTTGTGTGTAATTAAAGCCGACCAGGAAAGTTATGGACCTAGTAGTGAAATAAGGGTGAACCAAGAAAAGTCAGTCGGTAATGGGCTCTTGTCAGTTTTTCGTTATTTTAATACTTTGAAACGTGCAGTCTCTAAAGTCTATATCGAAGAGTCAAAAATAATGTATTCCTGTTTGAGGTTAGTTTTTAGATGGTTGATTAGCTTTGTATATTTATTGTGTTATTACGTATCGGAGCGGTTTAAATAGAGCGCATAGTGTTGTAGGTTAATGTAACCCTGGGGCATGATGGCGAAGGGAAGAGTAGCGAGATTACAAAGTTGGATATTGCGAATATAGGCTTGTCAGGTAGCATAATGTTATTATCATATAATCATTTGTAGTATAATTACTGTAGTGTGTTTTTGGATTGATTTTCTAATTGTTATTGGTTTGGTTCCTTATCATTTGTCATATACACTATTCTTTATCATCGGATGCCAAATATAAATATAACAGGCAACGATCCCTTTATCTCAACAAAAACCAGACATTATGCAATTGGAGTGTTATTATTAGCTGATGATTTAAGGTCTTTTCGTTCGCTTAAAATTGACATGCCTGATTGTATATATCAGTGGGGTGTTTTGTAATATGGATTTAGAATGTAAAAATAGATGATATAACTGCTTAAATTAAATTAAATAAAATAAGTAATACAGATTGCAGTATGGTTGAGTATAGGCCGAATTAGGAAGATGTAGGAAGAGAATATCGTGGGAAGAGTTGTCAACATAATAAAAGTTGTAATTTAGTTAATAGGAAGATAATGAAAAATAGAGACGGAAAGAGTGGTGATGAGTAATGCGATTAGAAGTGAGCTCTGCCATATTGTATTCTTAAGATTTTATACTTGGATGAAGTCACACACGAGTGGACAAGTCAATAGTGGTGGCTCCTGGATGCATTTTTTTGGTTTTTTGTTTTTTTTTTTTTTTTTTTTTTTTTGTAGAGACCCTTGGGAACAACTGTAGGTGTCAAACACTGGAAGATGGCTCTTATAAAAATGATTTAATACTCGGCGATTCGCATCATGATTCTTATTTTGTTATCGATTTTGCATTGCTCATCTTCTTCGCACTCGTTCACTCCGCTCATGTTCTTCTCCTCGTTCATGTATTCCTCTCTCCTGATTCTATCGCTCTCATTGATCTCCTCTTAATACTACTCTTCGACTTAATGCGCTTTGCCTTCCGCCCTTATGATCGAATAATAATAATACAACCCATAAAAACCCACTTCACCTACCTAATTTCCACTCGCTACCCCACAAAAACAACGTAAATCCATATAATTTCTTACCAAGAACACCAAGACCGGTCCCAACTCGCGAACCTATTGATACACCGCATCCGCGGCTGCTCATGCACCCCGGATTGCAGCTCCACTGACCGCAGCCACTGCACTCGCACTCCTTAACTTCGGCCCCCGGGCCATGGAACCTTATATGACCACCTTTCGAACCTATCGACCCTTAAATAATCCCGAATATTAAACGAACAGATGACCCCTGAAAAGGAGGAGAAGACGAAAGAAGGAATTAGAGGAATTAATGCCGACTTGGGCCTGCCCGAAACTGGACGGCAGTGGAACGAGAGTTGGGACGCCACCGTGGTAAGGCAAGTAGATAGGAATCGATAAAACTTTTCTTTCATTCATCCACTCAGCGGTCCCCCTTAGTAAATTTATGAGAAGGAGAAATGTGGAGGGTCTATGTTCATCTGGAGCTGCAAACTCGGCACAAGATGAAATAACACGCAGGTAAGCCACTCCCTCCCCTTCCTCCGCGCTCCACACTTCGGCAACAACTTCCTAACTGCCGCAGACGAATAACAAATATCCTATTTGACCCTAAGGTGCCGCCAAAAGTCTCTAACCCACAAGAGGGAACCATGTAACGGGAATAAAGGGAGGACATCAGTGGGACACGATCAATGTGTTCTCTCTTCGATAGAGGAGGTATGTGCCTCCTCCCCACGTGGCTGATTTATGGGGGTATTCCAGGGAGTGCGAAAAAAATGCTTACCTAGTTAACGACGGGGTGGATGATGAGGATTTGGTGCTGGATAATTGTCTTTTCACTACCTCACGCCATGTATACAGAGTCACATTTGGGATCAAGATGCACGGGTCGTTTCTTTGGATTTAATGATTGTTAGAACAAATTTCGTTTTTTTTATTTTGTTTGTTGTTTTTTTTTAAGAAAGAGCGTCCGACCATGTTTGTGGGGCTCGCAAATCGGGTAATTATTCGGGCTGCAGTTCCTTGGATAGGATAAGAACATTCTGACTCTTCTTAGCTTATCCTAGAATTACGAATGGTAAAATTAGCTATGTATCCATATTACACTGCTTTCATAATATTATTTTGATAGTGGACTAAGTTGCTTCCCTTATCTGAGTATTATGGCGATCATTTCATGATTATTTAATATAGTCTACATGAGGTATCAGAATACCAAAAGCCATGAATGAATAGGCGTGATATGACCTTAGCAAGTTACCTGACTTTACTCAATATAGATGATGCATATGTCTTTAGTAGGATATACAGATATGCAACAAAACAGGGTTAAAGTAATTGGGCGCAACAACACATCTTTGTTATATTGGGTTTTTTTCTTTTCTTTCTTTTCTATTTCTTTTCTTTTCTTTTCTTTTCTTTTACTTTTCTTTATGTTGTTTCTATTTTTTCTTTTCTTTCTTTTCTTTTCTTTTCTTTTTTCTTTCTTTTCTTTTCTTTTCTTTCTTTCTTTTCTCTTTTCTTGTTCTTTGATTTTCTTTTCTTTTCTTTTCTTTTCCTTCTTTCTTCTTTTCTTTTCTTTTCTTTTCTTCTTGTTCTTTTCTTTTCTTTTCTTCTCTTTCTTCTCTTTTCTTCTCTTTCTGTTCTCTCTTCTTCTTCTCTTCTTTTCTTTATCTTTTTCTTCTTTTCTTTCTTTTCTTTTTTTCTTCTTTTCTTTTTTTTCACTTTTCTTCTTTTCTTTTCTTCTCTTCTCTTCTTTTCTTTTCGCTCTTTCTTTTATTCACTGTATTGACCTTTTGCCAGAGAACTAATATTATCGTTTCTTTCAGGTAGGAAATGGCCCAACGCTGTACAAGACCTTTCTATGGCAAAACCGCCTCAATTTTCAATTATTTATGAATCAGGTAGAACACATTAACAAGAGAGTGCCAGATGAGGAAGAGTCTACGCCACAGGAAGTCAATAATGATACAGAAGATAAGGATGAAGTACCTCAGAATGATGACGTGGATGATGGCGAAAGATGAGACTGCCAGACTGACAACTACTTCACACGGCAGACCCAAGGGAAGAAGTGGGGTTTCTGAGAAGCGTGATAAGTGTATACATTTGGAGAAACACTGGACTAGTTGATGTTAAGATGCAGATGGGAACAATTTTATTTTTCGGAGGCAGATGAAGTCTGTTCTACATGTCTTCAAGATTTTTTTTTACAATTTTTTTCTCTTGTTCGTAGCTAAATATTTTGTCTTTGTGTACTCTGTGGAGGTAATTTTTGACAGACAGCACTAGTTCTAGAAAACAATCAGGAAATTATTTCAATTGCTTTAATTCACATTTCTAGTAGATTATTATATATACTGATTACTGAGCACAACAAGCATGGTCTCCTCCCATAACTAACTCAATGTTAATGAAACAGTTTTATAAGCTACGTATTTATATTCACTATAATGACAAGGGTATGGATGAGTATTCAAATTATTGCTATTACAAAATTAGACCATTGAGTAAAAGGTTGAGAAAGAACTTGAAGAATTACTAGTAGAAATAGTAGACGTGTTTATATCAGTGAACTAACTCCACTAAATTCCAGGTGGTATTTGCCATTACTTGGTCAGTAAGTTGATATGTGGGAAATGCTTGGTTCCTGTACAGAAGAGACACGTCTTTTAAACAATGGTTTAACCTAAATCCCCACTATGTCTTATAGGTCACAAGGAATTAACTCTACCCATACGGCCGTTGGTTAAAAATTGTGCCAGGCCCGACCATGGATTTTCATAAATACAAACCGCAAAAATAAAGGCATATCTGTCTATGTCTGATAGATGTACGGTTTAACTATCTATTGCCCGGTTGATATGCATTGGATGTCTGATAAATGTGCAATTATTTCTTTATTTGTGCATGTCAAGTATTACGAATATTCTTTTGGGTCGGAGCCTCGGACAATTCTAACAAACCGGCAGATGGAGCAAGACCATCGGGAAAGGTACCAAAACCATTGGAAAGAAAAGTAAAAAGAAGGGTTTTTTTTTTATTTTTTTGGCTGGTATGTAGAGGAGCCACTTGGACAGCAGGAGAGTAGGTGACAGACGCATAAGGAGGTTCTGACAGGATTGGCCCCTCCCCCCCCCCCCCGCATCTGCACTCTCTCTGCTCTCTCTCTTCTCTTTAGGTTTATTTTGTTTGTGTCCTTCCAAGACCAACAGGAAGTGGTTACAGGGTAAGGAGAGGGGAGAGGAATTAGTTAATTTCATCCTGGAGTTCAACATGCAGGTAAGGGTTAAAGGTGTCGCTTCTGCCCCGGAAGTTGCTCACAGAGTGCAATGTTCTGAAGTCCGCTACTGAGGTGTGGAAACCAAGGAAGAAAATGGAAAATGAAGACTAAAGTACAGAGAATCCTGATTCCATAAGAAGGCGGGGAATTGACACGCGCGTGTAAAGACGTAAACTTGTCGGACTTCTGCAGACCCCCCCCCTAAGCGAAGGGAAGAGAGAGAAAGAAGGATAATGAAGCGCGAATTAAAATAAGACAAGAGGAAAGAGCTAAAAGAGTGTAAAGTAATGTGAGGATAAAAATAAGAACCGGAAAACGTATATAATAAAAGAATAGGGGTAGAGGAATGGAATGAGGAAAGAGAGGTAAATAACTAGGTATATGGTAATAAGAGAGGTTGAGAGAGAAGTAAAATAGCTGAAAGAGGGAAGATAAAGAGCGTAAGAATAAATAGAGAAATGGGAGATGATTAAGAGATGAGAGACCAAAGAAAATATGTGAAATTTAAACTGTATTGAGATGTAAATAAAGCACGGTGAGAGAGAGAGAGATATTGAATAGTGATGAAAATAAGAAGTGAGAATAAGAAAATAAAACGATTACTGAGAATTAGCTAATAGATGGAAGAGAAGATATGGATGGGGGGGATAAATGAAGGAAAACTAAAATAGTGGAAGTGAAAAGTAGAGTGCGATCTACAAATGTAATGTAAATAAGTTATGAATTAGACGATAATAGGTACATTTAAATAAAAATAAATATACATTATAATATATACAAAGTAAATAATATATAATAAAATAAACATAATATATATTAATAAAAATACATCAAATAAATAAAAGTGTATATAATGTAAATTAAAAATATTCGTGTTAGGATAATAAGAAATTTACCAAAAAATATAATATTATTATAATAAGTTTTTTAGCTATACATACTATCTATTTAGTATTATATTATGTGTGTGTGTATCACTATATATATATATAACGTGTTTCTACATTTCATTAAATCTATCACTACTTATTCATTTGTGCGCTATTATTTTACTGTCACTCATGTAATGCCTAATTATTATAGGTTTATTTACAGTGTATGACAATACTTATTATTTGCATGTGTATGTAATGTTTTTATGTTATGTAATTTATGTAATATGTTTAATGACTCACGAGAATAATAAATATTGTAATTTACGCATAAAGACAAAGTATATTTTCATTTACGTGATTTAGTTAGAGGATAATGTCTTGTTACTAATTATTATATACCATGTACATACTTTTCAATAATGTGAACTTTTATTTATTTCTTAAGATATCTTTACCGGGACTACGTACTGACTGTTACCACTGGTAGTAAAAATGTAATAGTAATATTCTATAAACATATATAATGATTAAGTATAATTATTATTGTATAGTACATAATAGTGTATACGTTATCATTACCATTCATTGAGCTGTTTTCGATACCCAAAATAATCATATACAAATCTTTATCCTAGATATATAATGAGTGTTATTATTATATAATCATGATACACTAAACATACCGGCATCTGATCCTCATCCCTCCACTCCCTCCCCATCTCCCTTCCTTCCCCCTCCCTCTCTTCCCAATACTACCCTCATCCACCTTCCTCTATTCCCTCCCTTCATTCTCCCATCTCTTATCCCCTACTTTCACCTTCTTCCCTTCTTCCCCCCAAACTCCTATCTACTTTCTATTTTCCCTCTACTCCCCCCCTCCCCATATCCCTTTTTTTTTTATTTTCCTACTATCTAACCCTACCCACAATCCACGCCTCTATAGTAGGGGGGGGGTTGTGATCATAGAAGTTTTGGGTAGGGGTGAGACGAAGGGGAGGAGTAAGGGCGTGGAGATAGATGGAAGTAAGTACACAACGAGCACCAAGAGCAGGGCGAACAGAGGACCAGCGACGGAACGGACAACAAATAAGGGTGGAGATGAAGAGTTATTTTTAAGATGGGTAGGAGAAGGGGGAAGGGAGAAGGAGTAATGAGGGGTAAGTTAGGTAGGAGATAGTCCCATGAGATGATTGGGAGAGGGTAGAGGTAGTAGGGAAAGAGGTTTAGATGAGGAGGATGAAGAAAGGGTCGAGAAGGGAGAAAAGGAAATAGATTTTAGACAGATCGGAGAAGGGAAAGCTGAGGGAAAGAAGGAATAGGGGGGTATTAACATAATTCTATCATTTATGAAGGGAGTAAGAAAACGATTAAGGGAAGAAAGGAAGAGGTGAGGTGAGCAAAATAAGGGCATACACGAGTACAACAGATAACGACATACAGCACGAAGCGAAACATCGAAGCACAGAAGGGAGGCAGCACACCACACGAAGGCTTTTAGTATATAAAATCTTGAAAGGAAGGCAAGGCCATAGATGAATTGCGGAGTTAGAAGAAGGTGGAAAGTTAGCGACCCGTGCTATGAAAGAAGGCGAGGCGAGAGGGCGCAAGGGAAGAAAGCCAGGGAAAGGACAGGAGAAGGTGAGGAGAGAGAAGGTCCGCACGTGGTGGAGTGAAAACTCTAAGCACTGGCATGTGAGAAAGAAGGGAGAAGGAAAGGAAGGAGATAGCAACAAGATGAGGTAAGCCCAAGAGCAGGTGGACGAAAAAGGGAAGAGCGTGGTAAGGTAGGTGATGACAAAAAATCAGGATGGGAGGTGGAGTGCAGACAAAAAAAAAAAAAATTTGAAAAAAAATTTAAAATGAATTAAAATAAATAAAATAAAAGAGAAAAATTAAATCCAGGCCCTAAAAAAATAAAGAGTAGCCTTCTCGTGCGATTCTCTTGACCCTTCCTAGTTGCTTGTTGTTGTCAAGATTTTTTTTGCTAAAACTTTTAAAAGTGTTATGTTATTTTTAAATTTGTATGTGAATTATCATATAGGAAAAAACATTCGAATTTTTCTGTCTAAGTTATGATTTAATTTATGTCCTTGAAGTGGTGAAACTATTATTTAAGGTATTGAAATGTTGGAAAAGATGAGTACCTAGAATTTCTAATTTTTTTTGGCTTTTCCCTTTTTTATTTGCTTCTTTTCTTTTATTTCGCATAATTTTTTCTTTCTTTTTTTCTGCCGTGTACCTCTTACGTGCGACTTTTCTTTGTCTCCCCAACCCTTTTCTTAATTTTAACCTAGTGCTTCTGCTCGTGTCACTTGGCCTGAACACGGAAGTGTATAATCCTCTATGGCACCTCTGTGTCAACTTTCTTTAATGTTTAAATTGCATGCATTTTTCAGGTTATTTCTATACTGTGTTTTTTCTCTACCTCTCTTTGTTTATCCTACACTTCTCGCGTTTTTCTCTAATATTCTCTCTCACTAATTAGCTTTTATCCTTGATTGTTCTTTTCATTTCATTTAGTTTCGTCATTAATTAATGTAGAACTTTAATAACAACCAGATCTGACATAAGTTCTCTACCAAACGTCAATTCTAGCCATATGTGCCGATAACGAGACTCATAACGATGACCTTGATTATAACTCGATAATCTCAAAAATCGACATAGCCCATTCAAAAAGCCATCGCGATATTGCCGAATTTTATGGTATACTTCCTCTTCTAGTTTATGCCAATCTCATTTGTGCAGCTCATTACGATCCTTACGCCAACTCATAAGAGCCAAAGAACCAACTCTTTTAAGACATTTTGCAAATAATGTAGACAAGCAGGTGAATGTGCTCCCGGAAGTGGTCAGTAATAGTCTATATAGTATCCTCACCTTTATTACAATAGTTATTAGACGTCCTTCTGTTCTATGGATAAAGGACGATATCGAGAGAACCATAATAGATAGAAATGGTGTTCATAAAGCTCTCAAAAATAATAGATTCGATATGGCAATCCGGGCTGATTACGAGGAAGATATATGATAATAATAAATAAATAATAATAAATGAGATAAATAAGATAAATAATAATAAAATAGATAAATAAAAAAATAACAAATAATAATGAATAATAAAATGATAATAATAATAAAAATATAAGGAAGATAAATGTCAAACCACTAATACAAGAACCCAAAACCGATTATTTTAGAAATAGATTAATGAATTGTAAAAAAAAAAAAGACTCCGCTAAAACATGGAAGATTGTTAAAACACTTGTAAAACACTTGATATTAATCTAGATTCCAGAATTAGTGCAAATGAGCTTAATGAGTTCAATACGCTGATGCTCCATAATTTCTCCTTAGTAATTCTGTAAACAACTTTGATGAACTGATAAAAAAAAAAAGACCCAGGAGACACTTTCAAAAGTAAAAGGATACTTTGACACAAATGGCCTCAAGATAAATCCAGATAAAACACAATGTATCTTCATAGGTAGTCGCCAAAACATCGCCAAAATTCCTGTAAACACGACCATAAAATTTGAAGACAGCTACATAAGATCGAGCACTTCCGTAAAAAAAAAATAATAATAAAATAAAAATAATTATAAAAAAACAGGCGTACTCATTGACAGATTCATGACATTTGAAAACCACGTCGACAACATCCACATAAAAGTAATGGGCACACTAATGTACTTAAGCCATATCAAAAATAGAATTCCTGCTGAAACTAGAATATCTGTTATACAAACACTAGTTCTCAGTATAATTAATTATTGTTCAAACATATGGGGTACAACAAACAAAAGTCAAATTCAGAAAATTCAAAAAAAAAAAAAAACTCTGCTGCCAGAGTAGTACTTGGTAACGTTAAGAAATATGACTACATTACCTCACGCATAAACAAGTTGGCTAAAAGTACAACGTAAATGCAACTATAATACTTGCATATTAATTAATAAAAAGATCCAAAGTTTTTATCCAAAATGACTTTTAACCCTTCCAACTGTTGGCAACACAACCTATGCCCAAACAAGACAGGTTAACTCCATATATGTCAATAGATCACGTACAGACATAGGGGCGCGACAGACACTAACACGTTCACCCATGATCTGGACCCAACTACCTTGTAATATAAGAAATATTCAAAGCTCAAATACATTCAAAAATAAATTAAAGAAACATCTCTTAAATCACCAATGGCAACTGGTTTCAAAATATAAGAATGGACAAGATTTATATGTACTACAATTGGTTGTATGTTTAACTTATTTATATGCACTGTAATACCACTGTGCATATAATAAGAAAAAAACATTGTAACAAATTAAATAATGTCTTCTGAATTTGAATATGAACTCTCTCACCCTCTCTCTCTTTTTTCTCTCTCTGTTTTTATCTATTTATCCATCAGTTTATCTCTCTCTTTATTCTTCTCTCTCTCTCTTCTCTCTCTCTCTCTCTCTTCTCTCTCTCTCTCTCTCTCTCTCTCTCTCTCTCTCTCTCTCTCTCTCTCTCTCTCTCGCCCTCTCCCTCTCCCTCTCTCCCTCTCCCCTCTCCCTCTCCCCTCTCCCCTCTTCCCCTGTCTCTCTCCCCTCTCTCTCCCTCTCTCTCTCACACAACACACACACACACACACACACACCACACCACACACACACACACACAACACACACACACACACACACCAAACAACACACACACACATACCCCGACACACACACACATACCCCACACACACACACATACCCCCCACACACACACAACACACACACACACACACACACACACACACACACACACACACATACCACACACACACACACACACACACATACCCACACACACACGCACACACACACGCTTTCCTCCTCCAACACAGCCCTTCCCTTGTGCTTATACCACGCATATAGTAACCTCACCATTGTTTACATTGTATAAATGTTTATAGCACTGTTACTCGGAGAGGGAGCAAGATAAACTCAAGATTCACGGAATTAGAAACACAAGATAATGACGGCCCTTGTTAAGCGCCTTTAAGAAGAAAACGCTGGGAATGAACAGTCTCTTTGGATATGGAGAAGGTTTACGTAGTACAAGATGTGATGCTGTGCGTGTGGTTGAAAGATTTCTGAAAGGAATTCTGAAGTTGGTTTCTTTGAGTTTTTTTCCATTATCTTGGTCTTTCTATCTCGCTCTCTCTCTCTTTCTTTCACTCTCTCTCTTTCTTTCTCGCTCAATCTCTCTCTCTCGCTCGCTCAATCTCTCTCTCTCTCGCTTCGCTCTCTCTCTCTCTCTCTCTCTCTCTCTCTCTCTCTCTCTCTCTCTCTCTCCTCTCTCTCTTCTCTCTCTCCTCTCTCTCTCTCTGTCTGTCTGTCTCCTGTCTCTCTCTCTTTCGTTTTCTCTCCTCTTTTTCGCTCAATCTCTCTTCTCTTTCGCTCAATCTCTCTCTCTTTCGCTCTCTCTCTCTCTCTCTTTTTCGCTCAATCTCTCTCTCTCTCTT
>NW_020868646.1:89142-96642 GCF_003789085.1 Penaeus vannamei
TATATATATATATATATATATATATATATATATATATATATACATATATATATATTGGTCTTTGAAAGATATACAGAAATTCAAATTGGAAAACAATTCAAAGGAAGAAAGAAAAAGAAAATAAATCGAGCCTACACAAAACAAGAAAATAAGAAGTTATCGACCTCGCAAAAAAGAATCCACGAAAGAAAGAAAACCGAAAAAAAAAATCGAAAGAAAGAGGCCAGCATCACACCAACAGATGCCCGGGTCTTCCCTTGCAGTTCTTGCACCCTCTCTTACACTCTCTCCTGCAGTCTCTCTTGCACTCTCTCTTAAAAACCTCTCTTTGCACTCTCTCCTGCAGTCTCTCTTTGCAACCTCTTACACTCTCTCCTGCAGTCTCTTTTCAACTTTCTCCTACACTCTCCCTGCGCTTTCTCTTGTAATATCTCTTACACTCTCTCCTGCTTTCTCTCGGAACCTCTCCTACACTCTCTCCTGCTTTTTCTTGCACTCCCATGCACTCTCCCTGGCAGTCTCTCTTTCACTCTCTCTCTCGCAGCCTCTCTTGCAATCCCCCCGCAATATTCGACTTGGCCTGGCTGGCGGTGCCTCGGCGAAACAGAAGTCGAAGCGAGCCGCCCAGATGAAACCGATTGCCACAGGGGGCGAGTTCAGCGGGGGGGGCGGATTAGCCAGATAGGGTATTGGTGAGGGAAGAGAGGGGGTGGAGGGCCTGACACCAGCGGAGAGAGATGGCTTGTCAGATACCCGGACATTCTAAGAGACAAGTGGAGGGCTATCAGCGGCATCTCTCACACTTCTCTAAGGCAGGAAGGGGAGGGGGGGGGAAGAGGAGAGGGAGGAGAGGGAAAGAAGAGAGAGAGGGAGGGAAGAAAGAGAGAGAGGGAGGGAAGAAGAGGAGAGAGAGGGAAGAAGGAAGAGGAGGGAAGAAGAGAGAGAGAAGAGAAAAGAAAGAGAAAATGAGAAAGAGAAAGGAAAGAGAGAGGAGGAAGAGAGAGAAGAGAGGAAAGAGAGAAAGAGAGAGAGAGAGAGAGAGAGAAAGAGAGAAAGAGAGAAAGAGAGAGAGAGAGAGGAGAGAGAGAGAGAGAGAGAGAGAGAGAGAGAGAGAGAGAGAGAGAGAGAGAGAGAGAGAGAGAGAGAGAGAGAGAGAGAGGAGAGGAAGAGAAGAAGGAAGAGGAAGAGGAAAGAGGAAGAGAGAGGAGAAGACAGAGATGAGAGATGGACAGAGAGATGGAGGGAGGGAAGGAGGGATGGGGGGGGTGAGGATCTGGCCAAGGAAGACCGAATTCCATCCCTTCATAAGACCTTATTTCACGCCAAGTTAGGTCAACGGACTGGGTAAAGCATTCCTCGTGACGCGCCCTGATAAAGCACAAACCCCGCGCGCCTTCCCCGTTCCCGCTCGCGATGAAACCCGAAATAAACCCCGACGCCAGTAACACCTTCCTGAACGAGCCTCTTCCGGCCTCCGTCGCGGAAAGAACTGCAGATAAAGAACAGATCCGCTGCGTCAATCGCCTTTTTCGTTATTCTTGTTTCGGTTCTACAATTTTTTTGCTTCCTCCTCCCTTCCCTTCCCCACCAACCTCATCCGACGACTTTCTCATTCATAAATTCCCACCCGAGTGCGTGCGTTATTTGCCTCTCTCCTCTCCGCCTATCAAAATAATAACAATAACAATAACAACAACAACAACAATAATAATGATAATAATAATAATGATAATAATAATTATTATTATTATTTTTATTATTATAAAAAAAAATAACAATAATAAAAACTCAAATTAACCGGTTTCCGAGTGAAGACTAACACGGTGCCCCCCCTACCCCCCTGCCCCCTCACCCCCCTCACCATCCTCCCCCCCCCTCCTGCTTCCCCTCGGGCCAAAGGTTCCTCACCCGGGCGCCACTTGCTCCACATCCCGCTGGCCGCTGATGTCTCTATTAGTCACACATTTCGAACTCAAGTCTGTCGCCGATACTGTGCGTTCACTATTAGTAAAGGTTTTCGCTACTAAACCTCACTTACATAATCGCTACTAGACATTCACTGCTATTATATTACCATTTGCAATATTGTTATAATCATTATGAACATCATTACCATCATCATTATCATCGCCATCATCATCATTTCATCCCCATCACCACCATCATTATCATCATCACTACCATCCCCTATCATTGCTATCATTGATAACATCGTCATCATTACCCTTACCATTTCAACAGACCTACCTATTTACATTCAATCAGAAACTAAAACACATGCGAGGTTAAAGAAACGCACAGCATCTGTAAAATGAAATCTCCTTTACTCGCAAAGTCAACATTCAAAAGGCATTCTGGTGGGGTTGTCGAGACGAGGAGACGCACGGAAAAGCCACTTAGGCCGAAAACCCAAATTGAGGAGCGCATTACCTGGCGTCGTCGTCAGCTGAACACTACCTGCGCTAATCAACCATTCCGGGCGGCAGGCAAACACCTGATCCTATTATGAGAGCTCCCCCCTTCCCTCTCCCTCTCCCTCTCCCCCACCTTCCCCCACCCCATCCCTAGAATGGCAGATACGCTGTACGTCCCACGACCCCCCCCCCCAAGCCCATGATCAGGTAGGGGGGGCACGTCAGGTTTGGTTATGTCGACGTCCCTCCTTAGCGTGCTTAGAGGGGGTCTAACCCTCCTTATCCATCACCTGTAGACTTTTAAAAGGACCTGTAAGAGGACCTGTAAGGGGACCTGTGCGAGTACCTATAAGGGGACCTGGAAGTAGCCTGTAAGTGGTCTGCAAGTGGATCTGTAAGTGCACCTAAAAGAGGAATTGTAAGTAACCTACAAGTAGATATGTAAAAAGGCTTGTAAGTGGACCTATAAATGATCTGACAAGGATTTGAATATTACACTAATAACAGAATTAAAACTATTCCTACTTACAAAGGTCCTGACTCTCACACTCGCGGCAGAACTAATGCCATGATGACCACTTGATACTACCCAGAAAATAATAAACAAATGTTTTGTTTCTCCCGGCCATCCTGAAGGAGTCGTTAGCCCCGCCCACCACGAGGATCCTGGTTCCCCAAGCCGCCCACGCTGCTGGCGATGACATCTATCACACGCACCCTCACCGCCCACCCACTTGAGGCTGATCCACTCGCCACAGAAGTGCTCTGAAGAGGCCCGGGTAATGGATGAAGCGGCATACCTCATTCACCAACTTGGGGTAATGAAAATCTGGGAGAAGGAATATCTGCATGATGCGAAAAAATAAATTAACCTTCATGAAGTATACAGCGACAGCCAATATTTGCGATTGATTATATTTGTTTTTGTATGTCCACAAAAGGATGAGTCTTCTTCATCTGAGATCCAAACCCCGCAACATTTTGCCTCAAAAACGAGTATCTAACCATAAAAAACTATAAAATATCTATTAATATACAATCCGACTTTCCTTGCATTTAATACCAGCACAACAGAAAGTGCGGTCGCGAAGTGCAGATTTCCCGCCAAAACCACAGAGCCATTATGAACGTAATGGCGTAACACGATCTCTGAGGCCATCTCTGAGGCCGATGAAAAAAGGCGTTCATGCTAATGGGCGGGATCGAGTGGTCATCCGAAACCAGAATCAACAAACGGTCATTTGTCATGGGCGATCGTCCCCGCCATGGCACGACGTGAAAATCGTTTTAGCACCTGTTCGACACGACGAAAAAAAAAAAGAATCCGTTGTCCGAATCGCTGTCTGAGTGGCTTCGTGCTATGACCGTAATCGGAGTCAATGGATTGAGTGGACGAACAACCAACCTATTCGATGAATGCCTCACTGACCAACCCGCCAGCGGTGTGCAAGCCGGCTCTGCTTGGCTCAACATGAATGAATTTATAGCAATCTCATCTTGCACATTACTGCCAATCCTTCTTGCACTAACATCCGCACCCGGGCCGACCCCCGCGTCTCTCCTGAGGCCCTCGCACACCTCGAGATGGCCTCCTCACTCCGAGGACTTCAACTCGGCCCTCCCAAGACACACCGCCGTTATTGTCTTAGTCTATGGTTGTATCCCTGTCTGTCTGTCTGTCTGTCTGTCTGTCTGTCTGTCTGTCTGTCTGTCTGTCTGTCTGTCTGTCTGCTGTCTGTCTGCCTCCTGCCTGGCCTGCCTGCCTGCCTGCCTGCCTGCCTGTGCCTGCCTGCCTGTCTGTCTGTCTGCCTGCCTGTCTGTCTGCCTGTGTCTGTCTCTAGCTCTGTATGTCTGCCTGTCTTTGTCCTGTTATTTACTTGCTTGCTTGTCTGCCTGCCTGCCTGGTTGCCTGCCTGCCTGCCTGCCTGCCTGCCTGCCTGCCTGTGCCTTGTCTGCCTGCCGCCTGCCTGCCTGCCTGCTTGCTTACCTGCCTGCTTACACCTACTACTTGCCTGTTTGTCTGCCTGCCTGCTTGCCTTGCCTGCTGCCTGCTGCCTGCCTGCCTGCCTGCCTGCCTGCTTTCTGCCCTGCCACCTGCCTGCCTGCCTGCTTGCTTACCTGCCTGCTGCTACCTACCTACTTGCCTGCCCTGCCTGCTGCCTGCCCTGCCTGCCTGCCTGCCTGCCTGCCTGCCTGCCTGCCTGCCTGCCTGCCTGCCTGCCTGCCTGCCTGCCTGCCTGCCTGCCTGCCTGCCTGCCTGCCTGCCTGCCTGTCTCCCCATTTCTCAGCGGACAAGTCACTCCCATCTAAAAACTGGTTTTCCGCCGACTTCCCGCATTTGATAAAATCTCACTTTATAGGCACCGAGGCAAATCAAAGTTCCCTTTCACTTGTTTACACCTTATATCCCGCACAAGCATAGAATATCCCTTTACTCCCCCCTTCTCCCATCGTACCCCCCTCTGCCCCTCTCCCTTCCCCTCCCCCCAACCCGCCCAGCCCTTCCCTCTCCGCCCCACGCCATTCACATCCACCCTCACCAGCAGGCCACAGGCGCCAGCCGAGCGGGGTAGAGACTGACATGGTCGAGCACAGGAGACACATGACACCCCCTCCCTCCCACTTTAACCCCTCCCCCCCTTGCCCACTGCATCTGCCCCTCGCCCTATATGACGCCCAGCTTGCTTCCTGTCAGCGCGCAAAGGCTTTCCAGAGCTCCGACCTCGCGCCTCACGGTCAGTTTTATAGCCTCCCGGGAGGACGGTGAGAAATGGAGAAATATATATACAACATAGATACAAACATACATGCATAAATACATACTGGATATATTGATTAGTTAAATATATATAAATATATATTATAATGATAATATATATAATAATATACAATACATATCATAACCATCGAAGAGTGGACACACACCATGTATAGTATATGAGTAAATAAATTAAATAAAATAGAATATTATTGGTAATATAATATATATATACATAATTATACATATAATATACACAAAACAAACAATATTAACCACAACAAACTAAAAAAAAAAAAAAAAAAATATAAAAAACACAAAAAAAACATAAAAAAAAAAAAAAAGAAAAAAAAAACAAGGAAAAAAAAAAATATAAAAAATAATACAAAAAAAAAAATATAAAAGATATATAAAAACAAATAATTTATTATATAAAGGGGTGTATAGTTGGATAGATGCATGTATACTGGAAGCATTATATGTGGTTTGTGATAACTCAGTGGCGAAGTCTTATCAATTTAAAAATGGTTTATGTAAAGGAGTCCTCTTAAAAAAGTAATTCTCTCTTTTCAATCCAGTCATCTTTCATAACACGCAATTACATTAAGTACCTAGTGGTCAGAAGCGCTGTCAGCCTATTTGGGTTCATAACGGCCTCCGACCCTCGAAAGCCTCGCGATCGTAAACAAGCCTAAAGAGGAAGTGCAGGTAGGAAGTAACCAAAGCCACTTGGACACCATATTCGATTTATTCGATAAGAAGATTTGTTCTTTAAATCCTAGTCCCCAGCACCCTTTCTCCTCTCTCCCTCTCTCTCTCTCTATCTCACTCCATCTCTCCTCTCTCTCTCTCGTCACTCTCAAACTCTCACTTTCTCTCACTCTCACTTTCTCTCACTCTCACTTTCTCTCACTCTCTCCCTCTCTCTTCTTCCTCAATCTCTCTCTCTCTCTCTCTCTCCCTCCCTCTCCTTCTCTCCCTCCCTCCGCTCCTCTCCCCTCTCCCTCTCTCTCTCTCTCCCCCATCTCTCGTCTCTTCCCCCCCTCTTCTCTCCTCTTCCCTCTCTCTCTCTCTCGCCCTCTCCTCTCTCTCCCCCCCTCTCTCTCTCTCTCCCCCCTCTCTCCTCTCTCTCCACCCTCTTCTCTCTCTTCCCCCCTCCTCTCTCTCTTTCTTCCTCTCCTCTTCCGTTCTCTTTCTCTACCCTCCTCTTTCTCTCTCCTTCATTCATCTTCTCTTTCTGCTCTTTTTTCTTTTTCTCTCTCTTCCCTCCTTTCTTTTGCTCCTTCTCTCTCATCTCCCTCTTTCTTCCTGCTTTTTTCGTCTCTTTCTCTCTCTTCTTTCCTCTTCTTCTTTCTGTCTCTCTCCTCTCTTCTCCCTTCTTCTCTTCTCTCTCCTCTTCCTCTCTCTCTCTTTCTCTTTTCTTTTTCTTCATTTTTTTTCCTTCCTTTCTCCTTTTCTCTCTCTCTTTCCTTTTCTCCTCTCCTCTTTCTTTTCTCTCTCTCTTTCTTTTTCTCCCTCTCTTCTTTTCTCTCCCTCTTCTTCTTTTCAGTGTTCTCTCCTCTCTCCTTCTCTCCTCTTCTTTCTTCTTTCTTACTCTCCGCTCTTCTTTCCTTTCTCCTTCTCTCTCTCTCTTCTCCTTCTCTAATCTCTCTCTTCCTTTCTTTCTTCTTTTCTCTTCTATATTCTCATCTCAATCCATCTCTATTCTCATCTACTCTCTCTACCTATATTCTACCTTATATCTATCTATCTATCTATCCGATTTCTACTAATTTATTCTTCTAATTTATTTCTCTCTATTTTCTTATACTTGTTATTCTTCTCACTCTACTCTCTCTCCTTTCTCTTCTCATTTCTCTCTCCTCTTTTCTCTATCACCTCTCATTCTCTTTCTCTTTCTCTATATTTGTTTCTCTTAAATCTCTCATCCTCTTCCTTCTCTTCTTTCTCCCCCTCTCCTCTCGTCTTCCCCCTCTCTCCCTCTCCCCCCCCCTCTCTAACTCTCCCCCACCCTCTCTCTCTCTCTCCCTCCCCCTCCTCTCTCTCTCCCCCCTCTCTCTCTTCTCCCCCTCCTCTCTCTCTCCCACCCCTCTCTCTCTCTCTCCCCCCTCTCTCTCTCTCTCCCCCTATCTCTCTCTCTCCCCCTCTCTCTTCTTCTCTCTCTTCTCTCTCTCTTCTCTCCCCCCCTCTCTCTCTCTCTCCCCCCTCTCTCTTCTCGTCTCCTCTCTCCACCCTCTCTCCCCCCTCTTCTCTCTCTCCCCCCTCTCTCTCTCTTCTCCTTCCTCCCCCCTCTCTCTCTCTCTCCCCCCTCCCTCCTCTCTCTCTCCC
>NW_020868646.1:104142-109142 GCF_003789085.1 Penaeus vannamei
TTTGAGTCCCGTGTCTGCCTTAGACCCTTTATTATGCACCGCGGGAGAGGGGGGGGGTCGCCCTAATATATACTGCATATATATTGTGGACATATTTATGCATAAGCAAAGAATACACATACACATGAGTATACATGATATATACATATAAATGAATAAATAAACATACACATAAATCTAAATCTAAACATATATATACAATATATATTATATATATATATATATATATATATATATATATATATATATATATATATGCATTAAATATATATATAATATATATATATATTATATTATATATACATATATATATATATATATATATATATATACTATATATATATATATGTATATATATATATATATTATATGTATATGTATATCCATATACATACATATATACATGCAAATATACATATATATAATTCATACATACATATACATATATGCACACATACACATACCAATACTTATATATATACATATACATATACATATTATATATATACCCATACCTATACTAATAACAATACCGACACCTAATTATCTATCTATCTATCTAGATTATTAAAGGCTATAATCTATAAAATGAAAGCAATAAGAAAATTCATATCAACCACCTACATGCATCTTTCAAGATCATTACAATCAAATAAATCAGATGTTTGGTATACTGAATAAAACCATTAGTAAAAGTATGTGCTACCGAATGTAATTCTTTAATGTCAACTTTTGGGGGTGGGGAGCTACATATAAATAATCAAAAACAGCTATAACGCAGCCGCTCTTGCTCCCTCTCTCGCTCTCTACCTCTATCTCTACCTCTGTCTGCCTGTCTGTCTGTCTGTCTGTCTGTCTGTCTGTCTGTCTGTCTGTCTCTTTCTTTAATTCCTTCACTCCCTCCATCATCATCATCATCACACTCACTATCATTTTCATCATCACAATCATTAAAACTACCATTATAATCATCATCACCATCATTATCGCAATCACTATCATCATCACAATCACAATCATTATCATCATAATCACTACCATTATAATCATCATCACAACCTCAATCACTCTCATTATCCCCATCACTATCATCATCATTAACATCACCATTACCAACATCATACCGATCACCACAAGCTAAAAAAAGAAGAAAAAAAGGCAACAGCAAACAATTGCAAGACAGGAAACCCCGCCACCCAAGCATCTTCCCCGACCGTGCAGCGGAAGGGAAGGCGAGTGTCAGCGGCGAAAGGAAGACGAAGATGAAGAGGAGGGAGGGGGGGAGGGGGGGAGGGGGCGAGGAGGAGGAGGAGGAGGGGAGAGGAGGCGGAGGAGGAGAGGGGGGAGGGGGAGGAGGAGGAGGAGAGGGGAGGAGGAGTGAGGAGGAGGAGGAGGAGGAGGAGGTGAGAAGGAGGAGGAGGGAGGAGGCAGGAGGAGGAGAGGAGGAGGAGGAGGAGGAGGAGGAGGAGGAGGAGGGGAGGAGGAGAAGGAGAGGAGGAGGCAGGAGAGCAGCAGCAGCAGCAGCAGCAGCAGCACAGCAGGAGCAGCAGGAGGCAGGAGGAGCAGGGAGGGAGGAGGAGGAGGAGGAGGAGGAGGAGGAGGAGGAGGAGGAGCGAGAGGTAGGAGGGAGGAGGGAGGAGGATGTAGTTGTGGTGATGGATGAAAAATAGAAGAGGAAGAGAGAGGAGGGTGGGTGGAGGTGGTATATATTTATAAGGAATTTATGTTAGTTTGATAGTAACAAGAGATAGTGTAGAGTATAAGAATAAGGAAAAAGAGTATAAGAGGAGGTATAATATTAAGTATAATATTTACTATATGTAATAACGTTGTGGAGTTATACTTATATATATATATATATAATATATGTTAAATTAGCGAATTGTAGATTTATAAGTAATAATTAGTAATCTGAAATATATATATGAGTGTAAGAATAAAAGTATATTTAATGTAAATGAAGCCGTAATTACTTATATATAATGGTTATATTTATATAATGTTAAATGAATATTTAGAGGGTATTTGGAAGTGTAGTGAAAGTTAATTATATTGTAGTGCTGTAGAATATTTAATGATATATGACATATAGGACATATAATATATTATGGACTAATAATAAATGGAAATATAATAAAATAAGTGGATTCAGTGCCTGAGAGATGTTAGTAGCGATAACGAATGGGCGTAACGATGAGGAAGAATGGAGAATAGTTTTGCACCACACATCATACGACAAACAACACACACACGAGGGAAAACACGCGCTCTCACCACACACACACACACTACAACACATATAATATAAATAATTAGAAGTAATAGGATTATGAAGATAGTAAAATAATAAGGGAATATATATTATAAATAGTAAACAGGAAGGGAGAGGAGGAGAAAAAGAGGAAGAAGAAGTGATAGGAAAAGGAAGAGGGTAGGACAGTGAGAGAATAAGAGAAGGAAGGGGAGACAATACATAGGGTGCGGAAATATGAAATGGAATGGAAAAGTGTGAATCAGAAGCAGCGTCGTTTGAGAGAAGGAAGCTGGAACCACCGCCCCAGGTGAGGACTCAGGACAATTTAGGAAGAGTGGGATAAAGGAAGGAATAGGGCAAGCCGCATGGGAGGAGGTGTATGACTGCCCGACATCGATCCCGGAATGAGAGAAGCATACAATGGGGAAGGGAATTAATAGCTGTATGCCCCTATATGAAGGTATAAGGAAGGAGCAAGTAGGGCGATAAGAGAGTGGAAAATGGAGAGGAGGAAGGGTAGAATTAGTGGGCAGAATATTGGTGTAAGTAAGGTAATTACGGGTTTAAGAAGAGATTAACCAAGAGAGCGAAGAAGGGGGAGAATGCGATGAAGAAGAGGGGAGTAAGGGATTTCGGTAAGGAGCCCCACGGCCTTTCTGCGACATCGCCCTTCTGATGCCGTCGGCCGCTGTTGCATTCCTTGCGGGTAGGATGTAACGGCCTTAAACCGTTTAAAATTGAGTTATCTCTAATCAGGATAGGTTGAAAAAGAAGGGGTGAATGATGGACGAAGTATGTAGATGTAGCTTATGAAAAGTTGCGTCATATAAATTTACCTATGCGAAGGGTAGGGAAAGAGGTTAGAAATGAATGAGGTAATAATAGATAGTGAGGGGAAGATAGACAAGCAATACTAGGATAGGAGTGAATGACTAATGAAATTAAATAGAGGAAGTAGAATAAAATAATATGGGAAGATGAATAATAGAATATTAAATAATAATGAGGGAATGAGAGAGAGTGATAATAATAATATATATACTAATACGTGACAAAAGTGGATATGGGATTAATAAATATAATGAATAAATATGATAAATGATAGAATAGAACGAGAAAATAAGATAAAGAGAAAGGGCGTGAGAGTGATTGTAATGATAAACAACGGATGGGAATTGCCCAGTGGTTGAAGTCCACATTAACTGAATGTGTGTATCACATGACTGTGGATGGTAGAAGTGTGGGAGAGATGGTACGAATGAGTGATAAGTGAGGATGAAAGAAGGTGTTGGAAACTGGGTCTCTGAAATGAATTGTGAAAAGAGATTCTCATCAATTCCTGTGTTAAAAAAGAGTCTTATAGGAGAGAGAGAAAAAATAGATAGATAAATATTAAATATGAAACAAAAACACAATATAACATTACATATGAAAAAACTACATGCTAACAAATGAAAGGATGATAGTGTTTTGACACAAGCAGATATAATACTCATAAGGGTAAGCAAGTATGAACTATAGAATGACAATGAAAAGCACTAATTCAGTTCTATTAACTACAAGCCAGATTCAGTTACTAGAATAACCAAATATAGTACATAGGCTACCAGCCAGATATATTAAATGGTTAAGTTAGTCAGTTATTTGTATGTATATTATTTATATATAATGACCATAGACCATAATCATATCTATATCGTTAGTAGTGACTAAATTGCATATAATGAATATATTATGGTAATATATATATATATTATGTAAGTGTATAAGTTACATAGTATAATATAATTAAGTTATGGATATTTGTATATATGTATAGTTAATATTATGTATAATGTAACTAGTAGTGAGTTGTTGTTTTAATATTGTAGTAGATTAGTATAATAATAATTTATATATAAGTTATAACAGGCTAAATTAGGTTATAATTTTAGTCAGTTATGTGCATTGTGTGTGGTTGGTTTTGTTGAGGCCGTGTGTGTGTGTGAGTTGTTGGAGGTGTGTGTGTGTGTGTGATGTAGTAGTTGTAGTGTGTGGTGTAGGTATTGTGTGTGTGTGTGTGTATAGGTTTAGTGAATAGTAGTTGTGAGTAGTTATAAGAGTAGTTATGTATAGTTATAGCTGTGTGTGGGCTCGGTGAGCTCGTAGCAGCGCAAACTGTGTAGCCGGTGAGCAGAGTGTGTTGTGTGTAGTGTGTAAGTTCTGTGAATATGTATGTGATATATGGCCTAATTTATGTAATGTGATGTATGTGATAATGAAGTATGATATTTGTATGCGTAAATAGCATAAGGAGCTTGTTAGTGGTCATGTTTAGCTGATGTAAAAGAAATAGCTCAATAGCTGTTGACCTGTATTCTAGTATTTGGGATGTATGCAACGTATGTATGCACTGTACATGTTAAGTTGCATTAAGTAGGTAAAGGATACACTCGCACAGTATGAGTATGTGCATGTATGTATGACGATTGATAAATACTTGTTGAATGTATGTCATATAGGTAGGTATGTTAGGAAGGTAGAGTAAGTACTATGGCTTTGTACGTTAATTATCAGATGTGTTAACCTCTAGGTTTTGTAATATATTTTTAGTATACACCATGTGAATACTATATTATAGTATGAAAGGTAATTAATATTATTTTATTAGTGTAAATACATATTTTCCAAACTATTTTATGGTTATAAGTCACCTTATAGTAATATATCAGTTGAGCTATTAGTTCCGAGTGATATATATCATGTA
>NW_020868646.1:111642-124142 GCF_003789085.1 Penaeus vannamei
TATCTATAAAGAACAATCACGCTGGTTGCAAAAAATATCTATAAAAAAATAACAAAAATATCTATAAAAGAACAATCACGCTGGTTGCAAAAATATCTATAAAAGAACAACAAAAATAACAATCACGCTGGTTGCAAAAAATATCTATAAAAGAACAATCACGCTGGTTACAAAAAATATCTATAAAAGAACAATCACGCTGGTTGCAAAAAATATCTATAAAAGAACAATCACGCTGGTTGCAAAAAATATCTATAAAATAACAATCACGCTGGTTACAAAAAATATCTATAAAAGAACAATCACGCTGGTTACAAAAATATCTATAAAAGAACAATCACTGGTGCAAAAAATATCTATAAAAGAACAATCACGCTGGTTGCAAAAATATCTATAAAAAACAATCACGCTGGTTGCAAAAAAATATCTATAAAAGAACAATCACGCTGGTTGCAAAAAATATCTATAAAAGAACAATCACGCTGGTTACAAAAAATATCTATAAAATAACAATCACGCTGGTTGCAAAAAATATCTATAAAATAACAATCACGCTGGTTGCAAAAAAATATCTATAAAAGCTGGTGCAAAAAATATCTATAAAAGAACAATCACGCTGGTTGCAAAAAATATCTATAAAATAACAATCACGCTGGTTGCAAAAAATATCTATAAAATAACAATCACGCTGGTACAAAAAATATCTATAAAAGAACAATCACGCTGCAAAAAATATCTATAAAAAACAATCACGCTGGTTGCAAAAAATATCTATAAAAACAATCACGCTGGTTGCAAAAAATATCTATAAAAGAACAATCACGCTGGTTACAAAAATATCTATAAAATAACAATCACGCTGGTTACAAAAAATCTATAAAAAACAATCACGCTGGTTACAAAAAATATCTATAAAAGAACAATCACGCTGGTTGCAAAAATATCTATAAAAAACAATCACGCTGGTTGCAAAAAATATCTATAAAATAACAATCACGCTGGTTCAAAAATATCTATAAAAGCAATCACGCTGGTTGCAAAAAAATATCTATAAAATAAACAATCACGCTGGTTACAAAAATATCTATAAAAACAATCACGCTGGTTACAAAAAATATCTATAAAAGAAACAATCACGCTGGTAAAAAATATCTATAAAAACAATCACGCAAAAAATATCTATAAAAACAATCACGCTGGTGCAAAAAATATCTATAAAAGAACAATCACGCTGGTTGCAAAAATATCTATAAAATAACAATCACGCTGGTTACAAAAAATATCTATAAAAGAACAATCACGCTGGTTACAAAAAATATCTATAAAAGAACAATCACGCTGGTTGCAAAAAAATATCTATAAAAGAACAATCACGCTGGTTGCAAAAAATATCTATAAAAGAAACAATCACGCTGGTTGCAAAAAAATATCTATAAAATAACAATCACGCTGGTACAAAAAATATCTATAAAAGAACAATCACGCTGGTTGCAAAAAAAATATCTATAAAAGAACAATCACGCTGTTGCAAAAAATATCTATAAAAGAACAATCACGCTGGTTGCAAAAAATATCTATAAAAAAACAATCACGCTGGTTGCAAAAAATATCTATAAAAACAATCACGCTGGTACAAAAATATCTATAAAAAGAACCAATCACGCTGGTTGCAAAAAATATCTATAAAATAACAATCACAAAAAATATCGAACAATCACGCTGGTTGCAAAAAATATCTATAAAAGAACAATCACGCTGGTTGCAAAAAATATCTATAAAAGAACAATCACGCTGTTATAAAAACAACAAAAAATATCTATAAAGAACAATCACGCTGGTTGCAAAAATATCTATAAAAGAACAATCACGCTGGTTGCAAAAAAATATCTATAAAAGAACAATCACGCTGGTTACAAAAAATATCTATAAAAGAACAATCACGCTGGTTGCAAAAAATTCTATCAATCACGCTGGTTGCAAAAAATATCAATCACGCTGGCAAAAAAATCTATAAAGAACAATCACGCTGGTTGCAAAAATATCTATAAAAAAACAATCACGCTGGTTGCAAAAATATCTATAAAAGAACAATCACGCTGGTTACAAAAAATATCTATAAAAGAACAATCACGCTGGTTGCAAAAAATATCTATAAAAGAACAATCACGCTGGTTGCAAAAATATCTATAAAAGAAACTATAATCACGCTGGTTGCAAAAAATATCTATAAAAGAACAATCACGCTGGTTGCAAAAAAATATCTATAAAAAAACAATCACGCTGGTTGCAAAAAAATATCTATAAAAAAACAATCACGCTGGTTGCAAAAAATATCTATAAAATAACAATCACGCTGGTTACAAAAATATCTATAAAAGAACAATCACGCTGGTTGCAAAAAATATCTATAAAAGAACAATCACGCTGGTTGCAAAAAATATCTATAAAAGAACAATCACGCTGGTTGCAAAAAAAATATCTATAAAAGAACAATCACGCTGGTTGCAAAAAAATATCTATAAAAGAACAATCACGCTGGTTGCAAAAAAATATCTATAAAAAACAATCACGCTGGTGCAAAAAATATCTATAAAAGAACAATCACGCTGGTTGCAAAAAATATCTATAAAAGAACAATCACGCTGGTTAAAAAAATATCTATAAAAGAACAATCACGCTGGTTACAAAAATATCTATAAAAGAACAATCACGCTGGTGCAACCAATCACGCTGGTTGCAAAAAAATATCTATAAAATAACAATCACGCTGGTTACAAAAAATATCTATAAAACAATCACGCTGGTTGCAAAAAATATCTATAAAAGAACAATCACGCTGGTTGCAAAAAATATCTATAAAAGACAATCACGCTGGTTACAAAAAATATCTATAAAAGAACAATCACGCTGGTTGCAAAAAAATATCTATAAAAGAACAATCACGCTGGTTGCAAAAAATATCTATAAAAAGAACAATCACGCTGGTTAAAAAAAATATCTATAAAAGAACAATCACGCTGGTTCAAAAAATCTATCAATCGCTGGTAAAAAATCTATAAAAAACAATCACGCTGGTGCAAAAAATATCTATAAAGAACAATCACGCTAAAAAAATATCTATTAAAACAATCACGCTGGTTGCAAAAAATATCTATAAAAACAATCACGCTGGTTGCAAAAAATATCTATAAAAAAAACAATCACGCTGGTGCAAAAAATATCTATAAAGAACAATCACGCTGCAAAAATGCTAAAAGCAATCACGCTGGTTGCAAAAAATGCTGGTTCAAAAAATATCTATAAAGAACAATCACGCTGGTTGCAAAAAATATCTATAAAAGAACAATCACGCTGGTTGCAAAAAATATCTATAAAAGAAACATCACGCTGGTTGCAAAAAATATCTATAAAATAACAATCACGACAAAAATATCTATAAAAAAACAATCACGCTGGTTGCAAAAAAATATCTATAAAAGAACAATCACGCTGGTTGCAAAAAATTATAAAACAATCACAAAAAATATATAAAAGAACAATCACGTGGTTGCAAAAATATCTATAAAAACAATCACGCTGGTTGCAAAAAATATCTATAAAGAACAATCACGCTGGTTGCAAAAAATATCTATAAAAGAACAATCACGCTGGTTACAAAAATATCTATAAAAGAACAATCACGTGGTTGCAAAAAATATCTAAAAAGAACAATCAAAAAATATCTATAAAATAAACAATCACGCTGGTTGCAAAAAAATATCTATAAAAGAACAAAAAAATATCTATAAAAGAACAATCACGCTGGTTGCAAAAAAAATCTATAAAAGAACAATCACGCTAAAAATATCTATAAAAAGAACAATCACGCTGGTTGCAAAAAATATCTATAAAAGAACAATCACGCTGGTTGCAAAAAAATATCTATAAAAGAACAATCACGCTGGTTGCAAAAAATATCTATAAAAGAACAATCACGCTGGTTGCAAAAAATATCTATAAAAAACAATCACGCTGGTTGCAAAAAATATCTATAAAATAACAATCACGCTGGTTACAAAAATATCTATAAAAGAACAATCACGCTGGTTGCAAAAAATATCTATAAAAAACAATCACGCTGGTTGCAAAAAAAATCTATAAAAAACAATCACGCTGGTGCAAAAAATATCTATAAAAGAACAATCACGCTGTTTGCAAAAAAATATCTATAAAAACAATCACGCTGGTTACAAAAAATATCTATAAAAGAACAATCACGCTGGTTGCAAAAAATATCTATAAAAGAAACAATCACGCTGGTTGCAAAAAATATCATAAAAATATCTATCTATAAAAGAACAATCACGCTGGTTGCAAAAAATATCTATAAAAGAACAATCACGCTGGTTGCAAAAAATATCTATAAAAGAACAATCACGCTGGTTGCAAAAAATATCTATAAAAGAACAATCACGCTGGTTGCAAAAAATATCTATAAAGAACAATCACGCTGGTTACAAAAAATATCTATAAAAGAACAATCACGCTGGTTCAAAAAATATCTATAAAAGAACAATCACGCTGGTTGCAAAAAATATCTATAAAAGCTGGTAACAAAAATATCTATAAAGAACAATCACGCTGGTGCAAAAAATAATCTATAAAAAAACAATCACGCTGGTTGCAAAAAATATCTATAAAATAACAATCACGCTGGTCAAAAATATCTATAAAAACAATCACGCTAAAATATCTATAAAGAACAATCACGCTAAAAAATATCTATAAAAGAACAATCACGCTGGTTGCAAAAAATATCTATAAAATAAACAATCACGCTGGTTGCAAAAAATATCTATAAAATAACAATCACGCTGGTGCAAAAAATCTATAAAAGAACAATCACGCTGGTTGCAAAAAATATCTATAAAAGAACAATCACGCAAAAAATATCTATTAAAAAACAATCACGCTGGTTGCAAAAAAATATCTAAAAAAAGAACAATCACGCTGTTGCAAAAAATATCTATAAAAACAATCACGCTGGTTACAAAAAATATCTATAAAAGAACAATCACGCTGGGTGCAAAAAATATCTATAAAAGAACAATCACGCTGGTTGCAAAAAATATCTATAAAAGAACAATCACGCTGGTTGCAAAAAATATCTATAAAGAACAATCACGCTGGTTGCAAAAAATATCTATAAAATCACGCTGGTTGCCAAAAAAATATCTATAAAATAACAATCACGCTGGTTGCAAAAAATATCTATAAAAGAACAATCACGAAAGAACAATCACGCTGTTGCAAAAAATATCTATAAAAGAACAATCACGCTGGTTGCAAAAAATATCTATAAAAGAACAATCACGCTGGTTGCAAAAAATATCTATAAAAGAACAATCACGCTGGTTGCAAAAAATATCTATAAAAGAACAATCACGCTAAAAAAATATCTATAAAAACAATCACGCTGGTTGCAAAAAAATATCTATAAAATAACAATCACGCTGGTACAAAAAATATCTATAAAAGAACAATCACGCTGGTTGCAAAAAAAATATCATAAAAAGCTGTTGCAAAAAAATATCTATAAAAAACAATCACGCTGGTTGCAAAAAATATCTATAAAAGAAACAATCACGCTGGTTGCAAAAATATCTATAAAAGAACAATCACGCTGGTTGCAAAAAAATATCTATAAAAAACAATCACGCTGGTTGCAAAAAATAATCTATAAAAGAACAATCACGCTATGGCTGGTTGCAAAAAATATCTATAAAAAACAATCACGCTGGTTGCAAAAAAATATCTATAAAAGAACAATCACGCTGGTTGCAAAAAATATCTATAAAAGAAACCAATCACGCTGGTTGCAAAAAATATCTATAAAGCAATCACGCTGGTTGCAAAAAATATCTATCACGCAAGAACAATCACGCTGGGTGCAAAAAAATATCTATAAAAGAACAATCACGCTGGGTTGCAAAAAATATCTATAAAAAGAACAATCACGTGGTTACAAAAAATATCTATAAAGAAACAAATCACGCTAAAAAATATCTATATAAGAACAATCACGCTGGTTGCAAAAAATATCTATAAAAGAACAATCACGCTGGTTGCAAAAAATATCTATAAAAGAACAATCACGCTGGTTACAAAAAATATCGAACAATCACGTTGCAGAACAATCACGCTGTTGCAAAAAATATCTATAAAAGAACAATCACGCTGGTTGCAAAAAAAATATCTATAAAAGAACAATCACGCTGGTTGCAAAAAAATATCTATAAAAGAAACAATCACGCTGGTTGCAAAAAATATCTATAAAAAACAATCACGCTGGTTGCAAAAAAATATCTATAAAAGAACAATCACGCTGGTGCAAAAATGAACAATCACGCTGGTTGCAAAAAAATCTATAAAAGAACAATCACGCTGGTTGCAAAAAATATCTATAAAAGAACAATCACGCTGGGTGCAAAAAATATCTATTCGAAAAAAGAAATACTAAACCATCATTACTCAAAACAATGAAAACTACTACAGTTACAACAATATCAATAAAATGAGAATAACAATAACAACAAACATAACATCAACAACTATATATTTATCATTCTGATTATAATTATCATCTTTATTGCTATTACTATCATGTTTACTACTACTATTATCTTTACTATTGCTAGAATCACTATTACCATTAATAATTTCATTAATGGAAGTAGTAGTTGTCGTTGCAGTAGTAGTAACATTAATCAATTAGTTTAAACACAGAGATGTGTAATTAATAAAATAAACCAGAAATATAAAAATAACCAAATACACAAAAATATACATAAATGGACAAATCAATTTAAAAAACACAAATAACAAAAAATAGCCTCATCAAACGAGCATCAGTCATCACAGCATTATCATCGTCTGCTCAAGCCAGTAATCCCCTGAGACCACTCGCCCAACCAGAGCCCCGGATGTTTAACCAATTCTTCCTTTTCTCTCTAACATCATCTGACTCTGACTTCGACCCACGAAATCCCTGACACAAAGACCGTATATTGCGAAGTTCCCGAAGTCGCTAGCCATTTCGAAGTCGTCTCCAAAGTCCGTGGGAAAGGGAGACTTACCTGCGCGAAGTTGTCGTAACGCCACACCAAACGAAGAGCTTACCTGGCGAAGGGAAAATAAGGTTGGCATTAATACATTGCCAATGAAAAGGGATCGAGATACGTGGAAAAATAAAATGATCGTGAGGAAGAGAGGGAGGTAAAGGGAGAGAAGGAAAGGGAGGGGTGAAAGGAAGGAGAGGGGAGAAAAGAAGAGAAGAGAGAGAGAGAGATTCAGTTTATTTAGCCACACATAACATATCAACACAAATACAAAATATAGCTGTATGCGGTGTGGCTGAACCCTCCACAACTCCCTAGGATGGTCCCTTGAAGTATCAATCAGTGACATTAATATATATCACAAAACATTAAAGCAGATGTAAAAATATATATGAACAAAAGAGAAATCACAACACAAAGCCTCCTGATTTACAAGATCTTAAAAATCCCAAAACAAGCAAACAATTACCGAAAGATATTGTACGTACTGATATTGGGGAAAATACAATGCTACCGGAACATGAGGTAATGAGTGGGAAGTGTGTTTGTGGGGGGAGGGAGGGAAAGAGAGGGAGAGAGAGGGAGAGCGAGGGAGAGAGAGAGAGAGAGCGAGGAAGAGAGAGAGAGAGCGAGGGAGATAGGGAGATAGGGAGATAGGGAGAGGAGAGAGAGGAGAGAGGGAGAGAGAGGGAGAGAGAGGGGAGAGAGAGAGAGAGAGAGAGAGAGAGAGAGAGAGAGAGAGAGAGAGAGAGAGAGAGAGAGAGAGAGAGAGAGAGAGAGAGAGAGAGAGAGAGAGAGAGAGAGAGAGAGAGAGGAAGAGGGTATACAGAGACATAGTTTAAACACTTTGGCCGGCTTCCCCCCACAGGTATGTATCACAAACAAAATTCCCCCAAACCCACCCTTCCCCCGCCCACCAAGCACACGTAAATGTTTGTGTATATAGGTGTTTGTTGTTTGTGGTCCCACCCTACTAAACATAAACAAACATACGGTTGACTTTGGCGTGAAAAGGACGCATTAGGTACACTACTCGCCCTCCTCTACCATCCTGTGCCCTAACTGACTGACTCCTCTCTCTCTCTCTCTATACGTCTCTCTCTCTCTCTATATATATATATATTCTCTCTCTCTCTCTCTCTCTCTCTCTCTCTCTCTCTCTCTCTCTCTCTCTCTCTCTCTCTCTCTCTCTCTCTCTCTCTCTCTCTCTCTCTCTCTCTCTCTCTCTCTCTCTCTCTCTCTCTCTCTCTCTCTCTCTCTCTCTCTCTCTCTCTCTCTCTCTCTCTCTCTCTCTCTCTCTCTCTCTCTCTCTCTCTCTCTCTCTCGCAGCGGTAAGGTGCTGGTCTAGCAATCTTGCGGACCTGCGTTCAATCCCACGCCCGGCCAGTGAGTGGTATCCCCGGCCACTCCTTGCACACAGGGGGAGATTTGGGCAAAATAAAACAGACAGTATGTCACAGCAAAGAATATCCATTGTAACAAAATGGAATTAGAACTAAATCTTAAATCTTAAATCTTAAAATCTTAAATCTTTCTTCCTTCCTTTCTTTCTTTCTCTCCCTCCTTCCCCCTTCCCACTTTCCTCCCCCTCCTTCCCTCTTTCCTAACCCCTTCATCCCTCCTCCCTCCTTCCTTCCCTCTCTTCCTCCCTCCTTTACCCTACCTCTCCTCTTCTCTATCTTTCCCCTTCCCTACCTTTACACTCCTATTCTCTACCCTTTCCTAGTCTTCTCTTCTCTACCCTCTCCATTTCTCCTTCTTTCTTCCCTTTCCTCGATCCCTTTACCTCTACCCTCCCCTCCCTCCTTCTCTCTGTCTTTCTCTCCTTTCTCCTCTTTACACGCTCACTATCTACCCTTTCCTACTCGTTCTCTCTCTACCCCCTTCTCCTCCTATATATCTTTCCCTTTCCTCCCTCCCTTCCTCTCCCCTCCTCCACTCGATCTTACTCTCCACTTCTCTCCCTTCCCCTATTTACACTCCAACTATTATTCTCTCAATCCTCCCTTCCTCCTCTCTATCTTTCCCTCTTCCCTTCGCTTTCCCCCTTCCCTTCTCTCCCTCCCCTTCCCCTTTCCTTCCCCTTTCTTCTGCCCTCCCTCCCTCCTCTACCTCTCTCCCCATTCTAACCCCTCCCTCCCTCCCTCCCTCCACGTCACGCATTCTCACAGCTGTGACGCCACAACCTCGCTCCACGGGCAAGGTTACAGATTAGCAACAATATCAACAAGAGTGATTACTCTAATGCTGATCATAAGCGTTTGGAAATGGCGGGCGGTGGGCGTCTCCCTCACAGAGCTGGTAATTATATCGAAAAAAAATATCACAATAATCTTTGCAATGTAATAAGGCTATGCGAATGTTGACATACTAAAAGCACCAGTATAGCCAATAACAGCTCCGTGTTTAGAATAGCTACCCTGCTTATAAAACTAACGCATTCGCATCTGAAATACCAACAAATGAACAAATAAACAACAGTCACAATGCACCGGCAACAACAAGGGGCCTATAAACTCCCCTTAATTTGCCGCTTAGAAGCCTATTGCAGGACGAAAGGAGAATGCATGACGTAATCACTCACTCTTCCTTTCAAGTGCATTTTGTCGACGAAAAAAACGGCGAATAAAAGGCTCCGTTGCATCACTCACATAAATGCAAGGATATACATATATTTATGTAAACATGCGCGTGGGCGTTTGTTTGTTTGTGTGTGTGTTTCTGTGTATAAATTGTATAAATATATAAATTATCATACATTTTCAAGGAGAAACATTATATTCGTCCTCAGAAAAACATGGTAAATGCAAATATAAATGTGTGTATATGTATGTATACGTAATTATGTACATATACATATATACATGTGTGTGTGTTTGTGTTTGCGCGTCGTGTATGTGTGTGTGCGTGTGTGTGTGTGTTGTGTGTGTGTGTGTGTGTTGTGTGTGTATGTGTGTGTGTGTGTGTGTGTGTGGTGTGTGTGTGTTGTGGTGTGTGTATGTGTGTGTGTGGCGTGTATGTGTGCGTTGTAATGTGTGCGTGCATGTGTGTTGTATGTGTATGTGTGTGTATGTGTATGTGTGTAAGTGTATGTGTGTATATATGTGTATATATGTGTATGTGTGTGTGCGTGAGTGTGTGCGTGTATGTATGTATGTATGTGTATGTATGTGTGTATGTATGTATGTGTGTGTGTATGTATGTGTGTGTGTGTGTGTGTGTGTGCATGTATGTGTGTGTGTGTGTGTGTGTGTGTGTGTGTGTGTGTGTGTGTGTGTGTGTGTGTGTGTGTGTGTGTGTGTGTGGTGTGTGTGTGTGTGTGTATGTGTGTGCGTGTGCGTGTGCGTGCGTGTGTGTGCGTGTGTGTGTGCGTGAGCGTGCATATGTGTGTTTAGGTATGTAACTCATCTGTTTATGCGTGCGACAGAATATCAGATCGACCACACTGCCCTCCCAGCCAACACCCGACGCCATCAAAATTTTACTTCGACCCAAACTTCCATCCTTAAATCTTATCTTTAAAAAATCTTCAAATCATATCTTAAATCTTATCTAGAAAAAAAAACGAAAGAAAAAAACGAAGAAAACAGAACCAATCAGCACGACCACGCAAACCCCAACACGCCCCCAGGGGGACTTGAGCGCGGACCCCACAGGGCGCTTCGACCAACGAGCTTCATTATTAGATTTTGCCTTTTACGCCAAAACCATGTGCGAGGCGATACAGCTGGACATGATGTTGGCAAAAATGATTGAGAGGTCATTCCGTCTTCTTCTCGCTCCCTTTTGCTCTCTTTCTTTGCTTGTCAATTCTTCTTCTGCTCCTGCTTCTACTTCTGCTTCTACTTCTTACTTTATTCTTTCTCTTCTTTCTTTTTTTCTCTCTTCTTTTCTCTTTCTTCCTTCTCTTCTCTTCTTTTCTTCTTCTTCTTCTCTTCTTCTTCTCTTTCTTCTTCTCTTCTTCTTTTCTTTCTTTTCATCCTTCATCTTCTCGCTAACCTTTTGCTCTCTTTCTTTGCTTGTCGATTTTTCCTCGTTCTTTCATTGCCATCATTATCATTAGTCTACTTTTATCATAACCAGTAGTACTAAAAGTAATAATAGAAGCAAGATCATTATCTTTATCATTCTTCTTCCTTTTCCTTTTCCTTTCCTTTTTTTCTCCTTCTCCCTTTCTCTTGTCCCTCTCCCTTTCCATCCGAGCCCAACACAAATATTAGCCATCTATTAGCTGTCTTTCTTTCTTTCTTCCTTTTCTCCCTCTTCCCCCCCCCCCCCCCCCCCCCTTGGCACTGCTCTGGTCCTTCCTGTGGCAATGTCATGTCAAAAATATTGAGTTGTGCTTCACTTCTGTTTCGCTTTTTCTATCATTTCCAGTACCTGCTTTGCCCCTGCGGTTATTATTCCCATTTCCAATTCTATCCTTCTCCCAGAGCTTTTCCATCCTCCATCCTAGGTAGTTTAGAGATTTAAAAAAAAAGAAAGAAAAAAAGCCGGATGGTGTTATAAAATTCCATCTCGTGGTTGCGAAGGGGGTAAGCCGAGGCAACAAAACAAAAGAAAATGCCAGCCAGTGATAGGAAAGAAAACTGGTAAAAGTATATTTTAGCTTGTGGTAACGATGGCATGGAAACAAAAAACCTCCAGTAAATGGTAGCAGAGACATCAAAACAAATAGAATCTCTAGCTCGAAGCAGGGAAGGCATCAAGACCGAAAACTGGTTAGCGGCAGGAGAGGCATCAAAACAAACTAAAACAAAACAAAGAATCGAACCAAAGAAAACTTATAATATATTAAACATCAAAACAAAATTCCGGCACGAGGTAGCAAAAAACATCAACACATAAGAAAACACACAGGCTTGTGATAGCAGAGGGATAGCAAAAAGAAAATAAACACCGGCTCATGGTAGCGGGGACACTAAAACAAAATAAACACCAACTCATGGCAGCGGAGACACCAAAAACAAAAGAATTGCTCGGTTGGTGACCTAACCGCAACCAGCTGATCTGCTCTTCCTCTCCCCGCACAGCCGTTGCCTCAATCCAAATGTTATGACTGCCAGTTTCTCTCGCCCTGCTGCGACTGCTACATAACAATCAGGGTCAAACAGTTTAGTTCGTGTTTGCCAACTTATCTACTGGAGGGAAAATTCGAAGGCCCGCGGTTGCAGACGCTCGGTGGTTTTGAACGACTCGTATGCATGTCCAGGGTGGTCTGGCTATGTACTGTGTCGTGTAGTTGTTTGGGTGACATGTTCTGAACTTCTCTTTGTTGTTCCGATTCGCAGAGAGAGAGAGAGAGAGAGAGAGAGAGAGAGAGAGAGAGAGAGAGAGAGAGAGAGAGAGAGAGAGAGAGAGAGAGAGAGAGAGAGAGAGAGAGAGAGAGAGAGAGAGAGAGGG
>NW_020868646.1:138332-145832 GCF_003789085.1 Penaeus vannamei
TTTACTTATTTTCTAATATCGAAAAGGGTGAATTATGGGGGGGTGGAGGGTGGAGGGGGGGATGGGGGGGGGGAATTAATTGTTTATGCTAATGAGCTTATTAATTGTATCTCTAAGGCATTCAGGTGATTGCATTATCAGCGAATGACAGCTTTCATTAAATTTGTAGTGAGCCCCCCCCCCCCCGCCCCCCGCCCCCCCTAAATTATCTCTACGAGGAGGTGATTGGGAATTGAATAAATGACAGAAATGATGAGAATGATGAAGGTTAAATTTGAGATAAACTGATTCTGGAAAGTTGAGGGGAGGTGTGTGGGTGAAGCTTTACCTTTTGGTGTCCAGGTAAGGGTTTAATGATTGTTGTTTTTTACCTTTTCATCTTTGTTTGATATCATAGATCTTGCACACACACCACACACGCATGACACACACACACACACACACACACACACACGCATACACCACACACACGACACACACACACACCACACACCACACACCAACGCAACGAACAACACACACACACACATACATACCACACACACACATACCACACACACACACACACAGCACACACACCACACAACACACACACACACATCATTCACACACACGCACATTACACACGCATGCACACACAAGCACACACACACACGCACAACACACACCATTCTACACGCATGCACACACACGACACACCACCATATAACCATATATGTTATTATGTATGTATACACATACATTCAGACATACAAACATACACCGTATACGTATACCGCTAATATAATATTATATATATATATATATATTATATATAATTAGTGTATATATGTATATATATATGTGTTGTGTGTGTGTGTGTGTGTGTGGTGTTTGTGTGTGTGTGTGTGGTACGTGGCTGTGTGTGTGCAGTGTGATGTGTGTGTGTGTGTGTGTGTGTTGGTGTGTGTGTGTAGTGTGTGTGTGTGTGTGTAGTGTGATAGTGTGTGGTGCTGTGTGTGCGTGTATGTCTGTGTTTCTGTATATGATATTACAGACCACTGATGATAACAGTACGACCGCCAACAACGGAAATACCACCAATAACAACAACAGCAACAGTAATGCCAATGATGAAGGCATATGCTCGAAAATATATCCAAGCATACTAGCCGATCCTCCCCTCTAAAGCTTTGTGCAACTCGCGACTGTTATCATACCGCGAGTTTTATGTATGCTGTTGAAACTCCCACTGTTTGTTGTGTGTGATCGGGCAACAGAAGCGTAGTTTCCTTGTCGAGTTTGCAGACTTGGTTGGCTTGTGTCCGGGGTGTGTGTAGTACGTGGACGTGTGGACGTGTGTTGTGTGTGTGTGGAGGGGGGTCATTCTGTGTGTGTTGCACATATGTGTGTGTGTGTATGTTTGTGTGGCTGTTGTGTGTGCCATATGTGTGTGTGTTGCTATATGTGTGTGTGTGGCCAATATGTGTGTGTGTATGTGTTGTTGTCTGTGTGTGTGTGCGTGGTGTGTGTGTCAGTGGTGTGTGGCCATATGTGTGTGTGTGTTTGCTATATGTGTGTGTGGCCATATGTGTGTGGTTGTATGTGTGTGTCTGTGTGTGTGTGGCGTGCTGTGTGTGTCAGTGTGTGTGTGGCCATATGTTGTGGTGTGTTGCTATATGTGTGTGTGCTGCATTAATGGTGTAATGTAGGTGTGTGTCTGTGTCGTGTGTGCGTGTGTGTGTGTGTCAGTGTGTGTGTGGCCATATGTGTGGTGCTGTGTTGCTTTTGTGTGTGTGCTGCTATAGTGTGTGTCGTGTTGGTCTGTCGTGTGTGTGCGTGTGTGTGTCAGTGTGTGTGTGCCATATGTGTTGTGTGTGGTTGCTATATGTGTGGTGGTTGCTGCTTATGTGGTGTGTGTCTGTCTGTTCACTGTTGGGTCCTGGTGTGTGTGTGGTGTGTGTGTGTCAGTGACCTCCTATCCAACCTGTATATAGCCATATGTGTGTGTGTGTTTGGCTATTGTGTGTGTTCACTGCATATAAAGAGTGTGTGTGTCTGTGTGCTGTGTGCGTGTGTGTGTGTTCAGTTTGTGTGTGTCGGCCATATGTTGTGATTGTCGTGCTTTGGCCTTTATATGATATATAGTGTGCTAGCCAGTGTGTGTGTGTGTGACACTGTGTCGTCTCGACGTTATGCCTTTAAGAGCGTGCATTTCGCGATGATATGTACGTTGTCTCTGTATGTGCGTATACTGTGTAAACATGTGTGTATGTGTATGTGTAAACATGTGCGTATATGTGTTCATTTTCGCGAGAGACTATGTACGCGTCTCTGCAAACATGTGTGTACATACGTGTGCGTGCGTGCTTGTCTGTATGTGTGTGTGTGTGTTTATGTGTGTGTTTTATGTGTTGTGTTTATTGTGTGTATGTGTGTGTGTGTGTGTGTGTGTGTGTGTGTGTGTATGTGTGCGTGCTTGTGTATATGTGTATGTGTATGTGTTTATGTGTGTTTACTGTGTATGTGTGTTGTTGTGTGTGTGTGTGTGTGTGTGTGTGTGTGTGTGTGTGTGTGTGTGTGCTTGTGTCTATGTATATGTGTATGTGTGTGTGTGTTGTGCGTGCGTTGGCTTGTGTGTATGTCTGTATGTATGTGTGTGTTTATAAGGCTTCGCTAGTAGTATCTTCGCGATGTTGTTCAAAGTCCAACTAACTTCTCCCGATCGCTGTTTCTTCTCCTCCTCCTCCTCCTCCGCGTTCCAAAAGTAGAGTTGTCCGATGAAATGACAAACCACACGAGAGGAGGAAAAAGGATTGGGGTGAGTTTAGGATTTCTTGGAGGATTCGGGCTTTGTCTCGGGATTTTGAAATATTTCCTCGAATTAATGTTAGGTTTGATGTGTTTGATGAGTGCATACATATGGATATATACACATACAGCCATACATATGCAGACATACACATACAGACATATACATACAGACATATATATACAGACATATACATACAGACATACATACAGACATACACATGTACATACATACAGACATATACATACAGACATATACATACAGACATATACATACAGCATACATACAGACATATATAAGACATATACATACAGACATTACACATACACAGACATACACATACAGACATACATATGCAGACATACACATACATCATACAACATACAGATGCAGACATACACATGCAGACATACACATACAGACATACACATACAGACATACACATACAGGACATACACATACAGACATACATATGGATTATACACATACAGCATACATATGCAGACATACACATACGACATAACACATGAGACATACACATACAGACATACACATGCAGACATACAATCACATTACAGACATAACATACATTACAGACATACATACATATGCAGACATACACATTACAGATCTACTCATACAGACATACACATACAGACATACACATACGGACATATACATACAGACATTACATATACGACATGCCATACAGACAAAACATACAGACTACATATGCAGACATACACATGCAGGACATAGCACATTACATTACACATGACAACATAAGACATACACATAACAGACATACACATACAGGAATACAATACAGGACATATCACATACAGACATACATATGCAGACATACACATGCAGAACATAACATACAGATTCATACATACAGATGCAGACATATACAATACAGGTACATACACATTACAGACATACACATTACAGACATACACATACAGACATTACAATACAGAACATTACACATTCAGACATACACAGTGACAGCATACATATGCAGACATTTACACATGCACAGACATACACATACAGACATACACTTACAGACATAACAACATACAGAACATAACATATGAGACATACACATACAGACATTACACATACAGACATACACATACGTACATACAAATACAGACATAACATACAAGAACATACACTTACCAGACATACACATAACAGACATTACACATACAGACATCATCATGCAGAGACATACACATGACAGACTACAACGTACAGACATACACATAACGGATATAACATACACATACAGAACATACACCATTACCAAGACATACATAGTGCGACATTGAGCCGCTATTACAGACATACATATGCAGGCACATACATATATTAAGGCAAGCATTATCTTCATGAGTCAGTGAAACACTTACAACATGCTAGAACATTACAAATCAATTCGCAAGCATAACATGCAGACATACACATACAGAATCAACACATTACACGAACATAAGATCATAACATATGCAGGACATATCAACATGAGACATACTCATACAAGAACATTACAGAATTGCAGAATTATCACATACAGATGCTACACATACAAGACATATACATGACAGTAGCATACACAACAGATGCATACACATACAGGACATTGCATTATGGATACTATTAACATACAGGACATACACATACAGCATACACATACAAACTACATTTGCAGGACATACACATACAGCCATACCACATACAGACATAAACATTTTGAGACATACAACATACAGACATACACATGCAGACATACACATTACAGACATAACATATGCAGACATACACATACAGACATACACATACAGACATACATATGCAGACATACACATACAGACATACACATGCAGACATAACATACAGATATACACATACAGACATAACATACACATACAGATGCAACATACACATACAGACATACACATAGCAAGACATACACATACAGACTCATATGCAGACATACACATACAGACATACACACTACAGACATACATATGCAGACATACACTACAGACATACACTGCAGACATAAATACAGACATACACATACAAGACATACACATGCAGACATACACATTACAGACAATACATATGCAGACATACGCATACAGACATACATATGCAGACATACATATACAGACATACACATACAGACATACACATGCAGACATACATATGCAGAACAACACATACAGAATACACATACAGACATAACATACATACAACATATACATACAAATCATTACACATGCAGACATTGCATATGGATATATACACATACAACATACAATACAGACATACACATACAAAATATATATGCAGACATACAATACAGCCATACAATACAGACATACACATAAACATACACATACAGATATACACATGCAGACATACACATACAGACATACACATACAGACATACACATACATACATACACATGCAGACATACACATACAAGACATCACATACAGAACATACACATGCAGACATACACATACATACACATTACACATACAGACATTACTCAATACAGATATTACATATATATGCATACACACAAAAGCACACACACAACACGATAGATATTGTATATGCATGTGTTTGTATGTATGTCCGTACGCGCATCAATTTGCCTATGTATGTGTTTGTATGTATGTTTGCTCGCAAATGTGCTTCTCTATAGTGTGTGTATGCCTGTGCCTGTTTGTGTATATGTATGTGTGTGTTTGCGTGAGTGTGTGTGTATGTGTGTTTGCGTGAGAGTGTGTTTGCGCGTGCGTGTGTGTGTGTATGTGTGTTTGCATGAGTGTGTGTGTGTGTTTGCCGTGCGTGATGTGCTTGCGTGAGTGTATTTGCATGAGTGCATATGTTTGTACGAGCGTGCATGTCTGCCTATGTGTATATATATACGTATCAGTGCGTGTGAGGAGAGTTTGCACGCCCGCACGCCCGCGTTTTCTCGCGTGTGTGGGCGGAGCAAGGAAATCCTCGACTCTCCACTGAATCCTCCATTGACTCTCCTCCTAACGACGCCGATTATGCTTCGAAGTCCTCAGGGAAGTCGTTAGACCTCTTGTAAGTAAACACTTCATGGCTAGAGATCGTAGAGTAGAGAGAGAGAGAGAGAGAGAGAGAGAGAGAGAGAGAGAGAGAGAGAGGTAGAGAGATAAAGAGGGAGGGGGGTGGAGAGAGAGAGAGAGAGAGATAGAGAGAGAGGGGGGAGAGAGAGAGAGGTAGAGAGATAAAGAGAGAGAGAGGGTAGGGAGGGAGGGAGGGAGGTAGAGAGAAAAGAGATAGATAGAAGTAGAGAGATAAGAGAGAGGGGTGGGAGGAGGGAGAGAGAGAGAGGTAGAGAGATAAAGAGAGAGAAAGAGAGAGGAGGCGATGGGAGGGGGGAGAGGAAGGAGGAAGGAGAGAGAGACAGATAAGAGGAAGGATACAGAAAGAGAAAGATCGCGAAAGAGGAATATAGAGAAATAGAAAGATAATGACAGAGAAAGATATAACCAGAAAAGGAGAACATTAAAGGTAAGGAAGAGAAAGGGGAAGATAACAGACATGAATAAAGAAAAATAAGTAAACTGAGATAGGTGAGTAGGGGAAGTAGAATCAAATTGATAAAGAGAACGAGAGAGAGAGAAATGAAGAAAGAAAGGAGGACAAATGAATAGATAGATAGATAAATAGAGAGAAAAAACAGATTTAGCAGATAACCACATACATAACAAAAACAGGAAGGCAATGTAAGAAAAATAACAAAAGAAGAAGTAGAAGAAGAAGAAGAGATAGAGAGATAGATAGATAGATAGATAGAGAGAGAGAGAGAGAGAGAGAGAGTGAGAAAGAGACAGACAGAGACAGAGACAGAGACAGAGACAGAACACACACACAGAAAAAAAAGAACCAAACAATACACAACTACCATATAACATCACGCATTAAATACATGAACTACATCAGATCTCAAGTAACGTATTACTGACAACATATCCGCAGGTGCACGTGTCCGTTTTTCCAAGGACCCCCAAGGACCCCCAACAAAAGCATCGGTAGAATGGGTACGTTTATTCAAGACAGACCTCATCTATTGTCTTTTTAAACCTTTTGTTGACATGTCATTGACAGCGTCTACGTTTCGTTCTCGGTGTGTTCATTTATTTGTCTGTCTGTCTGTGTGTGTGTTTGTTTGTTTGTGGTTGGTTGTTTTTATATTTATGTGTCTTCGTCTGTTTATTTGTCTGTCAATTTATATATCTATCTGACTGTCTATCTATCTGTCCTCTCTCTCTCTCTCTCTCTATCTCTCTTTCTCTCTCCCTCCATCCCCCTTTCTCCCTCTCTCTCTCCCTCCTTCTCTCTCTCTATCTCTCTCTACCCCCTTCTCTCTCTCTCCCTCCCTCCCTCTCCCTCCCTATCCCCCTTCTCTCTCTCTCCCTCTCTCTCTACCCCCCTTCTCTCTCTCTCTCTTCCCTCCCTTCCTCTCTCTCCCTCCCCCCTTCATTCTCCCCTCCCCTCCTCTCTCTCTCTCTCTATGCACCCTGTCAAACTCTCATGTTTATTGTTTCACTGTTAACGGCAACGGCCCTCCACCGCTATTCTATCTCTCTCCCTCCCTCCCTCCTTCTCTCTCCTCTCTCACTCTCCTTCTCTTCCTCCCTCCTCT
>NW_020868646.1:150832-155832 GCF_003789085.1 Penaeus vannamei
TGCAATGTTGAATATAATCTGATTTGCAATGATTAATGTAATGTAGTTTGCAATGCTGAATGTAATGAATCTTGCATTGCTGCATGTAATCTGCTTTGCTGAAGCCCTATGTACCCGAAAACAAGTAATTCAGAATGCCACATTATTATTTAAATCCCGAATCCTATTAGCATCCCACAATTTCCTATGTGATGGCTTAGATGTAATAGATAATTACAGAGGAGAGAGAGTCAATTAGACTTTCATATGTGCTTTGGAGGCTGCATAAAAAAAGGTTAGTTTAGCTTTGTATATAATGACAGTTTTTGTGAGATGAAGTTCAGATAATTGGTGTTTTGTATTATCTTTATTTATCTATCAATTTATTTATTCATTTATTTATTTTTATTATTATTATTATTATTTTTTTTTTTTGACTTATAGGATTGTTATATCTGTTCTCTATCTCTCTCTCTCTCTCTCCCTCTCTTTATCTACCTTCTCTTTTACTCGTTATCTACCTTTTTCTTTTTCTCACTATCAATCTATCTCATCTCTTTTCTCTCTATCTATCTATCTCATTTTTTTTCTCACTATCTATAATATCAATCTTTCTTCTTTTTCTCCTCTAACTGTCTATCTGTGTATCTTCTCTTTTCTCTATATATAGATTCTCTCTTCTGTTCTCTTTTCTCTCTCCTCCCTTCCCCCCTCTTTCTTTCCCTCCCTCCCTCCCTCCCTCCCACCCTTCCTCCCTCCCTTCCCCTCTCTCTCTCTCCGTCCCTCTCCCTCTCTCTCCTCCCACCCTCCTCCTTCCCTCCCTCCTCCTCTCTCTCTCTCTCTCTCTCTCTCTCTCTCTCTCTCTCTCTCTCTCTCTCTCTCTCTCTCTCTCTCCCACCCTTCCTCCCCCTTCCCTCTTCTCCTCCCTCTCTTCCCTCTCTCTCCCTATCTCCTCTCCCCTCCCTCTCTCCCACCCTGCCCTCTCCCTCTCTTCTCTCTCTTCTCCCACCCTTCCTCCTCCTCTCCCACCCTTCCCTCTTCTCTCTCCTTCTCCTATCCTCTCCCTCCTCCTCCTCCCACCCCCCTCGTCCTCCTCTCCCTCTCTCCCTCCCCCTCCACCCGCATTCACACACACAAACAATACTCACAAAGGGACCCATCCTTACCCCCCCCCCCCCATCCTTGCCCCGCCTCCAGAAGGGTACCAAAAAGTTTCATTATTGCAAACACGCATCTGCAACAAGACTTTTTGCTCTCCAGGTCAGCAGAGTGGGCATAAGAAAAAAAAAAAAAAGGTTTCGAGCTCATGGAACAGCAAAGGTTTACAAGGCTTTTGTTGCCTCGGTACTTTCTCCTTGAAGAGAAAGAGAAAATGAAGACCTTTTTCTCTCTCTCTCGGTACACATCCGTGGGTGTGTAGAGTTATGCCGGTGGGAGGAGGCAAAGACGAGGCTGTATGCAGTTTTTTTTATCTATCTAATCTCTGTCTGTCCTGTCTGTCTGTCTTTCTCTCTCTCTCTCTCTATCTCTCTTCTCGTCTCTCTCTCTCCTCTTCTTCTCTCTCATCTCTCTCTCTCTCTCTCTCTTCTCTCTCTCTCTGCTCTCTCTTTCTCTCATCCTCTCTCTTCTTTCCTTCTCCTCTCTTCTCTCTCATCTCTCTCTCTCTTTTTCTAGGGAATAATCAGCGGCAGCGTTTATGCCTTTCCTTTCATCTTCACATTTTTTTGTTATTACCTCATATTTTTTATTTCATTTTTGATCATTACAATAATCCAGGTATTTGGGATAAAGGAGTAGCGCTGTAATTCGTAACAACACACAATGAATAATCTATCATCAACAGAGAACCCGTGAGAGTCGACAACCAAAAGCTGCCTGCCTGGAGATTCCGTTTCTGAATTCGCTCGCGTGGAAACCCATAGAAATATCACAATGAAATACAGTACAATGCATTACTAGCCGTCGACGTAATGTACGCAGAGAGAGAGAGGGGGGGGTGGGGGGGAGAGGGAGGGAAGAGGGAGAGAGGGGAGGAGAGGGAGAGAGGGGGGGGGGGGAGAGGGAGAGAGAAAGACAAACAGATGCATAGAGAAAGAAAGGAAAGGAGGGGGAAAGGAGACGGAAAGGGAAGAAGGGAGAGGGGGAAGAGAGAGAGAAGAGAGAGAGAGAGAGACAAACAGATGCATAGAGAAAGAAAGAAGAGAGAGAGAGAAAGAAATGAAGAGAGAAGAGAAGACAAACAGAGAGATAGACAGAGAGAGAGAGTGACACACACACAAAGAGAAAGAACCAGAGAGCAGAGACAGAGAGAGAAGAGAGACAGAACCAGAGAGAGAGAGAGACAGAACCAGAACCAGAGAGAGAGAGAGAAAGAGAGACAGAACCAGAGAGACAGACAGACACAAAACAGAACAGAGAGAGGAGAGACAGACACAGAACCAGAGAGACCGACAGAGAGAGACAGACAGACAGACAGAGAACCAGCAGAGAGAGAGACAGACAGACACAGAACAGAACCAGAGGAGACAGACACAGAACAGAAACAGAGACAGAGAGAGAAAGAGAGACAGAAACAGAGAGAGACAGACAGACACAGAACAGAACAGAACAGAGAAAGAGACAGACAGACAGACACAGAACCAGAAACAGAGAGACAGACAGACACAGAACCAGAGACAGACAGACAGACACAGAACCAGAGAGACAGACAGACAGACAGACACACAGAACAAAGCGACCGACACAGAGAGAGAGAAACCTCCTCGAGTTGCCACGCCGGGACAAAGCCACACCAGCGCTCAGCGGCGAATCCCAATTACGAAATTACACGATCGGTCACACGCCCACGCCCACGAAACTTCAGAAGATCCAGAGTCCATCGATAACTTCATTTAGACGTGGGTAGCGGAAGGGAGGGCGGGAAGGGCGGGCCGTATATATTCCTGGGAGAGGAGTCAATGGCTTGAGGCGTCTATGAGATTTTGGAATTTTTCTTTTTTTTTTTTTTTTTTTTTGGATTGGTAGGTGTTGGTTGGTGTGTTTTTTGTTCATCTTTGTTTTTTTGTTTTGTTTGTTTTGTTCATTTTTGGGGGGGAGTTTCTTTTTCTTGTTTTTTTTTTTTTTGGTTCACTTTTTTCTTTCTTTTTTTTATTTTTCTTGTTCTTGTTTTTTTGGTTCACTTTTTTCCTTTTTTTTGTTTTTGGTTTTTTTTGTATTTTTTTTTTTGGTTCACTTTTTTCTTTTTCTTTTTCTTTCTCTTTGCTTTTTGGTTCACTTTTTTCTCTTCTTTTTTTTTTCTTTTTTTTTCTTTTTTTTTTTGGCTTCCTTCTCCGGATAGACGAAGTTGCACACGCAAACAAAGGTACTAGATCCTTTATTACTCTGCAACACGATAGGAAAACGTCCTAAATCCTTTTCAAGAGGAATTTAATACCGCAATCACTTTAATAAATGAATATATAAACAAATAAATTAAAGTATTTAACCCTAAAATGTAAAAAAAAAACACCTGAAAGGAAAATATTCACTAAAATACACTTAAATCCATTTCGAAAGGAATTCAGTACCATAATCACTTCAATAAATGAATAGATAAACAAATAAATAAAAGCATAAAACCTGAAAGGAAAATACACCACCCATAAGACCAATATACCGCATCACTCCTCGGCTAAATCGACCTTAATCCCACGAGCGAAATGAGAGAAGCTTTAGAGTAGCAGGCCCGGCTTAGCAACGCCATCTATTGACGATACGACGAATCTGTTTACGTCGAAAATGGGACGAGAATGAGCTATCGCAGATTGGGTTGGGATTCGACGTTGCAGAAAGGGGGGGTGGGGGGGGGTTCTTGCAACGGTGCTGCGGTTTTGCGCAATAGGGAAGGGGAGAGACTGGATAGACAGATAGGTAGGTAGAGGGAGAGAGGCAGGACAGAGGAGAGAGATATATTGTCACTCTTCTGTGCAATAGCAATGGGAGCGGAGCAAACAGATATGTAGAGAGAGAGAGAGAGAGAGAGAGAGAGAGAGAGAGAGAGAGAGAGAGAGAGAGAGAGAGAGAGAGAGAGAGAGAAAGAGAGAGAGAGGAGAGAGAGAGAGAGAGAGAGAGAGAGAGAGAGAGAGAGAGAGAGAGAGAGAGAGAGAGAGAGAGAGAGAGAGAGAGAGAGAGAGAGAGAGAGAGAGAGAGAGAGAGAAGAGAGAGAGAGAGAGAGAGAGAGAGAGAGAGAGACAGACAGACAACAGACAGAGACAGAGAGTGAGAGATAGATAGATTGCTAATCTTCTGTGCATAGGAAATGGGAAGACTGGGCAACAGATAGGGTAGAGAGAGAGAAGAGAGAGGGGGGGGTGGGGAGAAGGGAGAAGAGAGAGAGAGAGAGAGACAGATAGACAGAGACAGAGAGTGAGAGATAGATAGATTGTTACTCTTCTGCGGAATAGGAAATGGGAACGACTGAGCAAACAGATAGGTAGAGAGAGAGAGAGAGAGAGAGAGAACAGAAGCAGAAACAAACAGACAGATAAGAAAAAAAATAAGAAAAGGTAGACAGAGAGAGATCTGTGTGTGTGAAGACTTGAATATGTGCCTTGAAGCTATTTTCAAGTTGCTTTCATTTCGTTAAAAAAACACATTTATGGCTAAAACTAGATAAAAAAAAAAAAAAAAAGGCAAAAAAAAAAACACACAACAACACGAACAAACAAAGTGATGCTTAGCTCGGATTATAAAAATGGAAAATAAAAAATGTATGTGTTTATCTTTAGCCGCCACTAGGAGAGGGAGAACCGACTCAGTTCCACTATTTTTCTGTTTTATATGCCCTTTCTCTTTCTCTCTCTCTCTCTCTCTCTCTCTCTCTCTCTCTCTCTCTCTCTCTCTCTCTCTTCTCTCTCTCTCTCTCTCTCTCTCTCTCTCTCTCTTCTCTCTCTCTCTCTCTCTCTCTCTCTCTCTCTCTCTCTCTCTCTCTCTCTCTCTCTCTCTCTCTCTCTCTCTCTCTCTCTCTCTCTCTCTACTCTTCT
>NW_020868646.1:165832-168332 GCF_003789085.1 Penaeus vannamei
TTCTATTATCCATTTGTGAAAAAAAAGATAGTGAACCAAGTGATGCAAAAAATCAGACCAAAAAAAAAAAATAATAAAAAAATAAATAAATAAATAAAAAATAGACGCGTAGATAAGACCTGAATCAATGCAGTGTGAGTGCGCTGTGTGTGCGTGTCTGTGTTTTGTGTTTTGTATATGTACGTGTGTGTGTGAGAGAGAGAGTATATGTATGTACAGACACGAATACATACTTTTATCTACACCCTTTTCACTGAAGTAAAAATACGCTCCACTTTTAACCCCTTAATAAAATTTTCTGTCAAAACATAATGGCTTGTCAGACCACACAACGCGTAAGCCTTTTTCAGAACGATAAAATCCGTTTTCTGTTGTTTTTTTATCTCCCATTTTCTATCATCTTCAGGGGATACTATCGTAGAATCCGATGATCACCACCTTCCCCCCCTCATTCTTTTTCCTTCCCGTCACCTTCTTCAGTAAAAACCTAAAGACCCACCTAAAGCCACCTGGTCCCTGCACCTCCCCTTAGCCCCTCCCTTACCCCCCCTTCACCTAAATCACCTAGGAAGGCCATCCTTTTAGTATCAACAATGGGATAATTTCACGCCGAGAAGACTCAGGAGATCTCATAAAAAAGAGAAGAAGTCTCAGAGAGCGAAAAAAGGGTTTAGAATTTACGTTTTCTTTTGGGAGAAGTGGAAGGACAGTGTCGTAATAGTGGTTTTGATTTCCTGTCGTCCTTATTTCTCGTCTTTATTTTTCTCTTTCTTTGTATTAAAGATTTTATATTTTCCTTTTTGTTAAGGTTGATAACGTGATTATCTTTGTTGTTATTATTGTCCTCATTGTACGTGAGTATATGTACATTTGTATACATATGAATGTATTCATATGTATACAAAAATGTGTGTGTGTGCATATCTATCTATCTATCTATATACGCATGTATGATATATGTATGCGTGTGTGTATACTCAAGCACACACACGCGTATATATATTATATAATATATATATATATATATATATATATATATATATATATATAATATATATATAGATAGATAGATAGATAGATAGATATAGATATAGATAGATAGATAGATAGATAGATAGATAGATATATATATGCGTTTGTGTGTGTTTCCGTTATTAGTTTTGCCGCTGCAGTAATGAAACGCGGCAAACTAATACCCTAGATTTCCACGACGTCAACCACTTCGATCAGTGTTTTTACTTCGCTGTCCACATTCTGATTTGCCTTTTTGTTTTATTCGCTTTGATATCAGATGTTTGGCAAAATAGATCCTATTCGAAACGGATAATGAAAAGCCTAATATGTGATCAAAGCGAAAATAATATACATTCTCTCTAATTACAAGTCTTGTTTGGACTGAATATGCTAACCCCCCAGCTGATAAGGCGCATGTGGACACAGCACACTCACATCACACATGCACAGAACACGCATTGCACAGCACACACACCATCCACACAGCTCACTTCTACACACACATCACACACTACAATGCACAGAAACACGCCGTCACACACAAACACACATCACATACCATACATACAGCACAACACCGCATGCAACACAACACGACAAACCCACACATGCACAGAAACACACCACTCACCAACACACCACACGATAGCACAGCACACACCACATCTACTCTCACCCTGACATACCACACACGCGAACCTAGGATATCCATAGCGGGCGCACCGCCCCACAGACGCGCAGCCCGACCACGAGTGCTCGGCGACGACATACATCGGTCTTGTTTATTCAGTCACCTCCAGGCAAACTGTGGCAGTTGGTGAGGATAGGCTGGGATTCGCGATTTTCGTGAGGGACAGCATCTATTAAGAGAGAGAGAGAGAGAGCATCCGACCCGAGAGAGGATTCGCTGAGTGTCGTGTGGGGGTGGGTTGTGAATAGACGAGGAGAGAGTGTGTTTGTCTCGGTGGCAGTGTGAGTGTTTGTGTGTGTGTGTGATTGCTAGAGAGAAGCGCGTGCTGTGTGTGTGTGTGTGATCGTGTGATGAATGAGAGAGAGTGATGTGGTTGGTGTGTGTGTGTGTGTGTGTGAGATTGAGAGAGGAGAGTTGTGTGTGTTTGTTTGTGTGTGTGTGTGTGTGTGTGTTTGTGTGTGTGTGTTGATTGAGAGAGAGAGAGAGAGTGCGTGTGTGTTTGTGTATGTGTGTGCGTGTGCGTGTGTGTGTGTGTGATTGAGAGAGAAAGAGCGAGAGAGATAGAGAGAGAGAGAGAGATAGTGAAGTGGAGAAGAGGAAGAGTGGGAAGAGAGATAAGAGAGAGGATAGGAAGGTGGAAGGAGAGAAACAGAGGGAAAGGGAGAACAGTGGAAGGGTAGAATGGTCGGATATAAAGCTGGAAGAGAGAAAGATGGGAGAGATAAAAGGGAAGAGAGAAAACATGGAGGAGAAAATGGGACAAGAAAAGAAGAATAGAATAGTAGATAGAAAGGT
>NW_020868646.1:183332-188332 GCF_003789085.1 Penaeus vannamei
CTGATTTATGTTAATTTCTCATGTTGACTTAGGCCTCGTGAGAGCCGGTAGAGTTTCACATCCAGCAGGGAAGAGGCCCGTGACAGAGCATAAGACAGTCCTAATCTCCCCCTCTCTACTTCCCTTTAATCTCTCCCTCCTTTCCTTCACCAACTCCCTCTCCCCTCTCTCTCTGTTTCCCCTCCCCCTCACCCCCCCCCCCTCTCTCTGCTTCCTCTCACCCTTTCTCGTCTGTTTCCCCTCACTCTCTCTTTCCTTCATCCACTACTCCTCCTCTCTCTGCTTCCCCTCCCCCTCTTTCTCACCCTCCCTCTCACTCTATTTCCCCACACCCTCTTTTCCCTCTAGCTGCTTCCTCTCATCTTCACCCTCCTCCACTTTCCTACATTCTTTCACCTTCACCTTCCTCCCTTTCTCTCCCTCTCCTCTCCCCTTCCTCCCCCTCTCTTTGCCTTCCTTTTCCCTTCTTCCTCCCCATCTCTGCTTCCCCTCACCCTCATCCTTGCTCATTTCTCTGCCTCCCTTCGCCTTCCACATCTTTCTCCTTCTCTCTGTTTCCCCTCTCCCTCCCTCTCCTTCCCCCTCACTTTACCCCCCTTCCCCTCCTCAACGTGAATGGCACTGCATCTGGAATTAATCAGCGTTCTGGAATTATGACAACGCGATCGAGAGCAAATCATGGTGCAGGTTGAAGCTAGACAGAGTGGCTGGGATGGAGGGAGTGTGGGAGGCATGGACAGACAGACAGACAAACAGACAGACACTCAGACAGCAGACAGGATCATAAAGGAATGGTCAGGTTTCCAAACACGACCAATTGACAAAGAGACAAATGGAAGGAGAGAACGATCGAGACGGGACAACGAGAAAAAAACGAAAAAAGGAGGAAAAACGGGAAGAAGAGAAGAAGAGAATGGCGACGTCCCTGGCCGGATCCTCGCCACTTTAGAATCCCGAAACTCACGTCGGCGGGAATTCATCTTCCTTCTCTCTATCCCGCTCAGCCGTTTTTATGCCCCCTTGTGTATCCGTTTCTGGGGTTTTATGTCTGTCCATTCCATCGCTTTCCAGGCCACCATTTATATTAATACAAGTCGTGTATCTTCCTGTCGTTGGGCTTACAGTCTTCCATTACGGGAGATGAGTTACTTGCTTGTTGGGAAGAGCGTTTCGCTGTCGCAGCTGAATTCCTGTTTCTTAACGCTTGGAGATTTATATTGTTTCGGTACAATATCCAGAGCCTACTATGAGTGCGAGAAGCGAAGGCGGAAATGTAGGCAGCATTTGCGTGTGGAGGAGAGGATGGGCGGGTGAGTGGAGAGGGGGGGGGGGAGGGGGAGGAGGCAGGGCAAGACAGGGAGCCATGGTCCTCGTAATCGACCTCTTGGCCAACAAAATAACTTCCCTCCTCCGCCATTATGTGAGTATCTTCGTTAGCGAATGGAATAATGAACCTTACTGCTTGATTGCGGCTGGCCCTTTGTCCCGAGGCTCAAGCCGTAGCGCGATCAATGCTGCTGATGATATCGACTCCTCCTCCTCTCTTCTCGCTCCTCCTCTCCTCCAGCCCTGCCTCATGTCTCCACCATTCCGCTTTAACATGTTCTTGCTCTCAATGGGTGTAACCGATATATGGACGCGCTCCCTCGAGGCCTCCAGCACGCCGGCGACGGAAGCGAGTGAACGAACGAACATTTCGAAGCTTCGACGGCTCGCGCGCGCGCATCGCACCGCCTGTGACCGAGTCCGCACGAAACGAGGGGTGAAGAATCGCGCAAATGCGTAGGCTTTGCTCGATTTAATTTCAACGAACAATAAGCAAACCGCTATTCATACTTGGATATATATGTACATATTAATCAGTTCATACAGCATGCGTGGAAGTTTAGAGAAATTTATGCATACATGCACATGAACATGTCGCTCTCTCTCGCTCTCCCTCTCTCTCTCTCTCTCTCATCTCTCTATCCTCTCTCACCATTCCCACTCCATTCATCTGTATCTTATCATTAAAAAAAAGAGAAGAGAGACACACACACATGAATATGCATAACAGAAATACAAGCAAACCGTTAGGAAAGGGGCAAGACGTGAATAACCCACGACAAGAAATCTATGCAAATCACAGGCTTTTCACTCAGCTGGAGGAAATGCGAAAAGTGTTGCCGCGGGGTCGAATGCGTCAAAGACTTCCTTTAATTTCCATAAGGCGAGGGTCAGAGCGAACGCAGAGGCTAAGGGGGACTGATACGTGGACCTGGGTTTTTTCCCTTTTGTTTTCCTTGTTTTGTTCTTTTTTTTGTTCTTCTTTTGTTCTTTTTTTCTTTTTTATCTGTTATTTTATTTGTTTTATTGTTCTTTGTTTTTTATTTATTTTCTTCCTCTTGATGTTGTCTGTTATTTACCCTCTCTCTCTCTCACATCGCGAGCGTGATAGACATCTCCGATCTTCTCTCCTTCCTTCCCTCCCCCTCCTTCTCTCCGTCTTCTCAGGCTCTGGAACTCTCTCTCTCCTCTCTGTCATCTCTTCCTCTCGTCTTCTCGTCGCTCTCCGTCTCTCTCTCTCTCACTCATCTTTCCCTTTCTTTCTTTTTCTCCTACTCTCTCTCTTTCTCTTCTCTAACTCATCTTCTCTCCCCTCCTCTTTCTCTACGTTTCCTCTCGATCTCATCTCGTTTTCTCGAAATCCTCCTCTCTCTCTCTTTCTCTGTAACTCCTTCTCTCTCTCCCGTCTCTCTTTCTCATACTATTTCTCTCTCTCTGCTCTTCTCTTCTCTATTCCTCTCTCTCTCTCTCTCTCTCTCTTTCTCTCCTACTGCGCTGCCTCTCTCTCTCCTCGTCTTTCTCTAACTGCCTCATGCTGTCTCTCTCTCTTCTTTTCTCGCTCTTAAATAGCTTTCTGTCTCTCTTTTCTTCTCTCTTTGGTCCTGTTTTTTTTTTTGTCATTCCCTTGTTTTTTTCCTTCTCCTCTTTTGCTCTTACTCTCGTCTTTCCTCAACTTCTTGGATTGTTCCCCCTCCTTCATCGCCTTTCCTCTCACCTTCTGTCGTCCCTCCCCATCAACCTTTCCTTACGCCGGGGTCCTGTTCTCCTCTCTCTTCCTCCTTCGCTCCTCTCTGCCATTTTCCACCGATCCACTTACCCCATCCCCTCAAATCGCTTCCCCTGTCCCCTATATGCCACTTCCAACGTCTCCACTCGACCGTTTTTTCTCTCTGTCAGCTTCTTTCTCCCGTCACCACCGTAATTCCTTCTCCTCTTTTCTCCCACTGTTACCCACATCTTCGTTCTTTACTTTCACTCGTCGCCCTCCTCAGGCACTCAGCCGGCCGATGTGAGTCCTTCGTTAGTGTCCACTAACCTTCTATCCCTTACTCATTCTCTACAAACCGAGCACCCTAGCGCCATTCCTTCCCTCTCTCTCCCTGATCTCTCTTTCTCTCATCTTTCGTTCTGCTCTTTCTCTATTCTGGAGTGATTACCATCCTAGTTGCTCTCTCTTCTGATCTTCGCTCATCTCTTGTCGGTCGTCTCCTTTCCTCACTTCACTCGCACACTCCTCTGCTCCTCTCATCCTGCAGTCTCTCATCTACATTAGCTGAATTGTTGTTTAAGTGCGATTCAGTGACATTACTCCTTCTCTCCTCTCTCTCTCTTGTCTTCTCATCTCGCGTCCGTCTCCTCTCTCTCTCTCCACTCTCCGTCTCTCTTCTTCTCTCTCTCCTCTCTCCTCGCTCTCCTCTCCACTCTCCACTTTACATCTCGCACATCTACCACTCTCATCTCATCTCTCACTCTCACTTCTCAACTTCACTCTCACATCTCACATCTCCAGCCTCACCACCACAACGTCCCTCTTCCCACACCAACTCCCACTCTAAACCCGTCGGAGCCACTCCTTCTAGACAAACAGAGAGACAGAGAGAATTAATAAGAGGAACACACAAGGAACGACGGAGCAGCTGGTTCGTTTGTCAATAGCGTCTGACGTCACAAACAGATGAAGTATCCACAACGACCCGTATATCATTCATACGACCTAGAGTGCGGCTGCGGCCGCGGTCGTCCCCGCGTGGATAGCGGGGAGAGAGCCGGTACTGGAGGTGGAGGTGGGCCGTGTGGGTAGTTCGGTGGATGTTGATTTTTGAATGGAGTTGGAGTTGTAAATTCTAATATGAGGATTTTTATTGTTTCATTTCTTTAATGGTTGTTCTTATGGCTGGATTTTCTGATTTCTCCCCCCCCCACATCCCCAACTTATAGGTAAGGTGGGTAGATAATGGGTAAGGTAGGTAGGCAATAAGTTAGGGAAGTAAACAGTAGGTAAAGTTGGGTAGGCAATAAGTAAGGTAAGTAAACATTAGGTAAGGTGGGTAGGCAATAAGTTAGATAAGTAGGGAGTAGATAAGGTGGGTAGCCAAGGTAATTAGACAATAGGTAAGGATTGGCAAAAGGCTACCAATGGCAGGGAAAGTCGACGAAGGCCCAAGGTGAACAAGGAACTAACGAGAACGGGGTGGGCAAGAGTGGGCTGAGGCAGGTGGGCAGGTGGGGTGGGTAGGCAGTAGGCTAGAGGCAGGTGGGACACGTGGGGAGGGTAGGCAATGTGGCTAGAGGCAGGTGGGCACGTGGGGTGGGCAAGCAGTGGGCTAGAGGCAGGTGGGCACGTGGGGTGGGCAAGCAGTGGGCTAGAGGCAGGTGGGACTGGGTGTGGGTAGGCAGTAGGCTAGAGGCAGGTGGGCACGTGGGGAGGGTAGGCAATGGGCCTAGAGGCAGGGGGCACGTGGGGGTGGGCAAGCAGTGGGCTAGAGGCAGGTGGGCGTGGTTGGCAAGCAGTGGGCTAGAGCAGGTGGGCAGTGGGGTGGGCAAGTGGGCTAGAGGCAGGTGGGCATGTTGGGGTGGGGCAAAAGCAGTGGGCTAGAGGCAGGTGGGCACGGGGTGGGCAGCAGTGGGTAGGTGGGCAAAGGGCAGTGGGCCTAGAGGCAGGTGGGCACGTGGGG
>NW_020868646.1:190832-195832 GCF_003789085.1 Penaeus vannamei
ATCCACGCCCATTATTCCTCCGAGAGGGCTGCTGGCACCTTCCCTCCCGCCCCTCTCGCCCAAGACGCCGTTTTCGTCCCGCCCAAAACGGCACCCACTATCCCCCGCCTCCTCCTCCCTCCCCCCCTCGCGCCGCCCCCCTACACCCACGCTCGTAGCTGCATTTCCCACATCTGCGAAAAAGGTATTACGAGCTATAATTATTCCTCTAATTATGCAAAGACGGTCATGGCTTTGGGTGAGTCGCATGGTTTAAAGTATTTAAAGCTCTAACAATATATATAATATATATATATATATATATATATATATATATATATATATATATATATATGCAAGGGGTCTAGTGATGTGCACTAAGCTAATTTTCTTATTAAGAGTTGGAAGTAAAAGCATTCTCTACGCTAGCATGTTCCTTCTCTTGGTCTGTTGCATAATTAGATTCGAGTTAATGATGGGCCATTAGGCTGGTAAGTAGATGCGATGGCCGGCGGCGCTGAGGATATTAATGTTAATGTTATCGACAGTAACTGAAGAGCTTGACTGAAGTAAAGGGACGTTGTCGGGTATTGAGGTTAAGAAGCCAGCGAGTCGGTATCCGTGAGAGAGCAGACTGTGAGTTCGCCTCAAAGAGCGTCAATAATGTACTGTACATCCTCTGTTATTAATCTCCTCCCAGATAAAACAAACGCGTCACGGGGTACGCGGACGGACAATTTTTTTCTACAGTCGTTCGTCTAAATTCAGAAAGCGCAACCTTCGTTTCCCAGGCATAATATCGCCGCCGACTGGCATTGGCGAAAAGTAACAACAGCGGCATTAATTTTGCCACGTGACATACGAAACATTATTGAACACGCCCTGCCAGAGGACACCCGGGGACACAGTACGTCAGTACACTCTCACACTCACAACTGTTCTAGCGGTTAACGGTAACTACAGCTGACGTCACGATGACGTCAGCAACCCTCCTTCCTCCGACGACTTGGCATACAGGCGAGTCAAACACAGCCATGCCAAGAGATATGTCAAATTTAAACTATGGGCTCGCTAATGTATAGTGTGAAATGTCTCTTGTCGAAAGGCACGCTTGTGTTTTCATTTCCCGGGAGTGCGTTCGTAGCCTGTAAGGACAGTCCGAGGCTGCAACGAGGACCGATTTGTTCTAAGCGCTGGCAACGCTGAGGCCAGGGTTGAGAGCGCAGTGCCCACGGGCTGGGACGAGCCAATCCAGGGCTTAAGGCCTGCAACATAATTTGTACATAACGTTAGTTTATGGAGAAAATCACGCAAGGAACGTCTTGCGCTGAGAATCAGAGCGTGAGGGTGAACTTGTCCGTTTATTTCTATTCTGGACTTGGGTGGACCTACAAGTGTGTCTCTGAACGCAAGTGTACGAACGGTTACAGGAGCGCATCCCGACCTTATGCTCGCGACAGTCGTTTGTTTGTTGGCCCGTCCCAAACATGGTTTAATTTATGCGTATGTGGGTGTAGGTGAAAGCTTTCCTAAATGAATCAGAAGGCGCGTGCGTAAGCAAAAATAACGTCTCCACGAAGAGCTATTCATCCTCGCCATAACACTCATTTCCTGGATTCTATTTTTAGCTCGTCGAATGTAAAAATTGTCACGTAATCCTTGCTTCTTGTGTCAAGCCACGTCCGTCACCTGGCTTTAGGGAGGAGAGGAGAGAACGGATGCAGGCTATAATTAGATGAAGAGAATCAAAGCCGTTCCTGTTTAAAGCAGATTGTTTTTTTTTTTTTTTTTTTTTTTTTTTTTTTTTTTTTTTTTTTAAGAAATGGCGAAACTGATCATAATCTATTGAGATGTGAAGCGGAGCGCGTTCGTCGTTTGGAGCTTCCGGTGCACGAAGGAAAAGCCTGCAACAATAAGTAAGGAAACGCAGGGAAACACCTCCCGTGGGGCTGAGAGCGAGACAGGAGCAATAGTAGAATCAGTTGGGTGATGACGAAATGGAGCATAAATGGAGGGAATGAGCTAACGTAAACGATATAACAGAGTATTGTGTAACAGGCAGATACAGCTAAGCTGCGGACAGCAAAAAGAAAGGAGACCCGACCTTCTCTCGCTCCGCTGGCCCGCTCCGGCGCGCGGGTCGAGTTCGGGCGCGCGGCGGGAGGGGCCGCCGCCGCCGCCGCCGTCGGGCGAGGGTGTGAAAGGGGTTCTGGCCGCGCTTTGGCGGATATTTGTATCATATGTCATACAGTGTGGCTGTTGCATTTTCATGGTTGCTATTGTTATCTTTAGAAAAGAATCTTTGCAGTGATACTGCATGACCATGTAGTTATGCATGCCATTCCGGCACGCATAACTACATAGAAAACTACGTAAATAAATAATAAATATATTCATATAGTATAGTATAATTAGTTTGTAGTGAAGTCGGATGTCTGTGTAGATTAGTACTAAATACGGTAATCATGCTAAAATTACCTGATAGTAGTAATAATCGAAGGTGACTGAGTAGATACGCGTGATACGCTGATGTATGCGGTCTAGAGTATGTATGACAAGTTATATACATACATACATACATATACACACACACACAATCGTAATTTCCTTATGATATGATCACGTAAGGGTTCTAGCGTATCGAAGTGTACACGAGATATGCGACGTAACGATTTCTTATAGTATGTCTGGGCGCCAGCGATATCTTGAGTACATCGACGTATGTTAGTACAATATTCCGCGTGTATATCTATAGCGATCCCGACTCTCACTCGCCCGGTCGCAGCCGACGCCCACGATCTATGTCGTTAGTTCGATTGTTAGGCGGGTAGTGACTTGTGATGGCAAACGGTTCGCATAATGATGGAATTTTATGCACTAGCACGTATCAAAGGTACTGCTGGAGATTGATGATGCCAGCCAGTTAGCCGACACTCCTCTGCACTGCTGGCAGCAGCCTTGTGTAGGTGCGGGCTGAATGGCATGATTGGGATACTAGCGGATCGCCACACACACCGACACACAACCATACGCGCTCACCACACCACGCACACAAACACACAACACATGAACTAATTAATCACTATTTTTATCTATCATATACTTTTTATATCTTCATATATTATTTATATATATTATATTTTATACAAATATACCATATATATAATACATATATACTCAACACACCAGACAATCACAGTAAAGCACACACCAACCGCAACACCACACCACACCAAGCAACTCACCAGACACCATATATTTACATATTATTAGATACTTATATATATATAAATATTGTATTAGTAATATACATTACATACCATGTTATCGACACTATATAATATATATATTATATTTACCATAAACATTTACAACATCAATACCACCATACCATAAGATATATATATATATATATATACCTTGAATCTATATTCCTACATAGTTCTGTATAATGATCGTGTATGTAATTAAGTAGTATTACATTTGTATAATTCTTTCATAATGCCTTACTACTTTCCTATATTTTACATATACATTTACGTTTACGACAGCTCAACCTAGGCGTACTGTACAATAGTCATAACACAATCCTCAAGTATTCCTTGCAGTGTATCCAATCCGCTTTTCCACCATAATTTGGCGAATGGGAGCTGGGATTAATGCATTATGCCGTATTCCTTTCGCAGAATAGACTTTTATCTGTTAGTGTGTTTCTTGCCATTCAATTTAGGCTTCTCCCTTTCTCAGATCTAGCAGCTATAAACTTGGACTGCCTATATCTCTCCAACCGGTACATCATGCAACTGCATACCAACTTCCACAGGCTAAAGTTTCCACGTACTTGGCCGCCCATCCGTGGCATACACCTCTGGCTTTTCTCGAAAGTAGAGTAAGGTATTACCATATTGTCCTGAAGTTAGGTTGTGATCGTCGTAAGAAAGATGCATATTACATATATTATAATATAGTTAATATTTAACATTATTTTGATAAAGTAAACTTGTTAAATTACTATTCAATATTTCTAATTGATTAGTAATAATCTATTCCGCATTATATATGATTGTAGTTCTGAATCATGTAAAAAGTAATAATAATAGTAATGATAATGAAACGTACTGATAATAATTAACAATAATCAATACTACTACTAATTATGCATAATAATATTATGTGTATGAATTTCTTGGTGCCTTGTGTGTTGCATGTACATATAATACATATACATATATCATACATGAAGAGAATGGGAAATGTGCACCTCCGCCGCACGTTTTGCTCAGCCACTCATGACAGCAGAGTTGTTCATGTTGTGTTCCAGATCTCCATGTTTTCCTCTCAACGACCCAGCTTACTTAGGTCACCTCGTCCACCTGTGCGCCACGTGTTAGCCCGGCCTGTTTAGCGTCGCTGGGGATAAATCTATTTGTTTTATTTTATTCTCCTTTCGCGTGCAGGAAAAATGTCCGGTTTTCCGCCTGGTTCTCCGCTCTGCTCGGCTCAACGCTTTCGCGGCCGGTTGCTGGTATTACTCTCGATCGCTTCCCCTTTCTCTTCTGCCTTGGCTTCTGCCTGACAGTTTACACCTGTATGTATATGTACATGCATGTGTACATGCTTACATTCACACACACACACACACACACACGCACACACACACACACACACACACACACACACCACACACACACACACACACACACACACACACACACATCACACGCCCACACAGACACACGCGCACACACAATACACACACAGCACTGTGACTGACCCACAGCTCTCTCCTCTCTCTCTCTCTTCTCTCTCTGTTATATATATCTATACTATTATTATATATATATCATCTCTCTCTATATATATATATATATATACTAATCATAATAATAATATATATTATTTTTATACTATATATATCAATAATAGATATATATAACCATCACACGTAAAAATAAAATCTTGTAAATTTTCTTTCAAAGTCTCCCGTACTCTTTTCCCCATTAGCATATACACATCCTACA
>NW_020868646.1:228332-230832 GCF_003789085.1 Penaeus vannamei
TTCGGCGCCGACACATGTACTAGATAGCCTCGCAAGCGATTATTTCTCCCCTCCCTCCATTCACCGTTCTCTTTACTATCACAGCCACTCGCTCACTATCACATCCGCATCCACACCATCCGCTCCGAGCCTGATTGCCTTGGCAGCTCCTCTTGTTTATCCACAGCCCGCGCCATGATGCAGACCCGTGCGTCCCGTGCGACATTACGATCGCCCACTGCGTAGCCCGCGACGCCCAGGGGGACCCGGCGCGCCCGCGGCTCGTGAGCATTCCCGCGGGCTGGGGAATGGGCCGAAGAGACGACCGCGTGGGTGGGAACGCGTCGCCGTCGACATGGTGTTCAGCTTTAAGTTCTTGCTTCGCCATGGGAGGTCGGAGGCGGCGATGCTGATGGGGATGGTGGCGGCGCTGGGATGGTGGCCGCGGGAGGGAGGATGTGATGCGAACGCTGCAATGGCGGCCGTTGGTTCGAAGTTTGGGGCGGGGAGAGCAGGCGGTAATCGGAGTCAACAATTTCAAATATAATCGCTCGTATGTCTGGCTTCTCTCCTGAGCAGGATGTAAAGCTTGTAGTATGTACAATAAGATATATATATATATATATATATATATATATATATATATATATATAATATATGTATATATACATATATACACATATACATACATATATATACATATCCATATATAAACAGACACGCACACACACACACAAAACACACACACACACCCACAGACACACACACACACACACACACACACACACACACACACACACATATATATATATATAGATAGATAGATAGATAGATAGATAGATAGATAGATAGATAGATAGATAGATAGTAGTTAGATAGATAGATAGATAGATAGATAGATAGATAGATATATGTATGTATGTATATCTATCTATCTATATATATGTATATGTGTGTGTGTGTGTGTGTGTATTTGTGTATAAAGAGATTGAGAGACAGAAGCAAAGAGAGTGAGAGTGAGAGGTAGACGGGGCGATAGAAACACTAAATGCCTCGACGGAGCGACCGTATTCCACAGATCGTCTTCGATGAAAAGCGATACAAAGCACAAAGGACAAAAGAAAAAGGAGATTCCTTGCAGACGAAGCAAGACTCGGTAAATCCCGGAAGAGGCCTAATCCCCAGTTCCTCGTCCTATTTGCCTCAAGGATCTCAAATCTTTATTCGGAATACTTCGTCCTCTCGAGCGAAAGATATTCCACAATGTTGCGAGATTTCATAGAAAATCTGCACTATCCCTTTGGCAGTAAATGTTTTTGTTTTTCTTTTTTTTAATCAGGGAATTATAAGACAAATGATTAAAGGTACTCTCCTAAACAAACATCATTAACGTCCTTATCATCGTAATTACCGCTGCCTTAACTATAATGTCTTCATTATTACCTACTTTGCCATTATTACTGATAATTTATTTTAGTATTACGAAATCCTTGTTATAATATTCCTTATTTTATCTATACTGTCACCACTATCACCTACTTTGCTCTCATTAGTGGTAATTCATAGCCGAGAGATCTTTGCCATTACTGTCATTCACGTCTTAATGCGCCCATTATTTATGTCAGAAATATCAATAGTAACATCAACGGGCATCATAAACACCATTGTTATTGTTCCCTTGTTATCATTGAGAGTACACAGGGTGACTCTAATTATTTCTTATGTTGCTTCTTCTTATTTTTTTTATTCAGTCATCATTATCATTCCTGTTGTTGTTGTTACTGTTGTTCTTATCGTTATCATCAATGGTAATTACTATCATTATGATCATTATTATTATCAGTGTTATTGTTATCATTACTAACATTATTCTTATCATTTTCATTATCATTACTATATCATAATTTTCAACATTATTTTCATCATTATCATTATCATTATTATTACTATTACTACTACCAACTTTATCATTATCATTTTTATTACTATTACTATTACTATTACTATTACTATTATTAGTAGTATTATTATTATTATTATTATTGTTGTTGTTGTTATCATTGTTATCATTATCATTATTATTTTCATTATCACTATTATCATCATTACCATTTCTATCGTTATTCATATGATTACCATTATCATTATTTATCATTATTATTATTATTATTATCATTAAATTATTATTATTATTATTATTATTATTATTATTATTATCATCATCATTACCAAAATTTCTTTATCATTATTATAACCATTATCATTATTATCATTGTTATCATTATCATTATCATTACTATCATTATTATTACTATCATCATTATCATTATAAATCATTATAATTATTATCATCTTTATTGTTATCATTATCAAGATCATTATTGTCATTATCATTGTCACCATTGTCAATCTTTATTGTTATCATAAACATTACTATTATTCTTAATAAAACTATTATTATAATAATTATCATTATGGCCATCAATATCATTATCGTTATTTTTATTAACTAGCATCTGTA
>NW_020868646.1:240832-245832 GCF_003789085.1 Penaeus vannamei
CTTGCAGGGGCGTCTCGCGAAAGGCTCGGAGAGAGGATTGCATGAGGTCAAAGTTCACTTTTATTTTTTGCTCTGCTGCGTTGTTCTCCCGGTAACGATTACCAGTTTTAAGCAGATGGTAATGACAATGACCATGGAGATGGTTATTACTACAAACTATGTTTTTGTTATTATCACATTATCATCTCATTATTGTTGTTGGTTTCATTGGTCTTGTTGTTTTGCTTATTATTTATTGTTATCGTCATTGTCACCATTATTGTTTTGCTTTAAAGAAAAGAATGACAACTATTTTCTCCATAAGAAAACACAAGAAACTATTTTTTGATACGTAGCGACGTGTAATTGTTTTTATTACTGTTGTTAACCTGATCGTTCTTGTTATTATTAGTAGTAGTTGTAGCCTTATTTTGCTAAAAATGTTGATAACATCTCAAATCCGACTTACAGTATTTTATTCATGTCATAACATATACTATTTCGATCGAAAGTAGTTCCTGTATTTTATTATGATGACATTATCACAATTATTTCCACCACCAACCAAACTGGTTTTATGAAAAAAGTAAGATAAACCCATCCAAAGAGCCATCAATACTGATATTTACCATTATTTTCTTCCGTAACTAATGCATAGTTCAGTGACACCATCCTCTTGCACACACCATCCTTATCCCCAACCACCATCACACACACCGTCCTTATCATCTTGACAACACCATCACACACGCCACCGACACGACCAGCACAACACCATTGCACACACCGTTGCACAGCACCAATCGACACAGCACCGTAACGTATACCACCCGCATCATCTGCACATCACACACACATCGCACATACCATCAACACCATCACAAACACCACCCTCATCACACACACCACACAGCAGCTCGTTAATCCCCCCCCCCCCCCCCCCGTTCCCTAATCGGCTGCGACACGCCACCTAATCAGTTCATTAATCATTGTGTCGCGTATTAGGAATGCCATGAGGACATGAGCGCGAGTCGCGTTTTTCTTTCCTTTTTTATTCATCTTTTGATTTTGTGTGGTTGTGGGAGGTAAGGGGGGATGGAAGGATGGGGGGGGGGGTAATAGCAGTGTTGGGTTGGCATTTTTGCATTTATATAAAGGTGCATTTTGTTGTTTTAGTTCTTTTCTTTTTTTGTTCCTCGGTCTCCTTCTTTTAGCTTTCAGTTACACTTCATAGCAACTGGGAAGTTATTTCAAAACCAGCATCGCCTTTTTAATGCTAATGACAACAATATCAATATAGTATACCGATTTGGTTGATATTTGAACATGGCTTGATCATTTTCAGAACTTACTCCCCTCAAAAGAGAAGAAAAATATATATGCATATGTATATAATAAAAATAGATATATGAATAAAAAATATGATTAGCATCCAACAGAAGTGAAAAGGTAAAAATAAGGCCTAGAACTGTACACAGCTCAGCAGAAACGCCCCAAGCTCCGGGCGTATTTCCGGAGCCAGCTGTTACTGTCGGCCACGAAAGGCTTGCGCGTGACACGCCTGGCGCCCGCACAACCGACACTGATGCCCCTGACAAAAAGGACTCGTCGCTGCCTCTGTGGAGATGTTTATGATTTCCTAATATTTTTGCCATGTATTTTTTACCACAGCAGTATTAATTTAAGTTTTGCCATATTTTTTTCAATCTCTTTTTTTCCTCTTTTATGATACATTCTTGATTTTTTACGTATGTACAAATGTTTTTTTTATTTATTTTTTTCGTTTAATCATACGTCTATTTTTTCTCGCATGTCGGAGGGGCGAGTCTGGTCGTATGATTCAAACGCCTGTCAAACCTGCGCACGAGCTGTTGTTCATAATCTCCTTTCTCGAGAAGATGAAATTGAAAGAAAAAAATATATGAGAAGTTAGTCAGGTGTGGGGCAGTGCCACCGGGGGCCGCGCTCGCGGGGCTGCGGCACTCCGTGATGCCAAGCTGAGCCATGATTATGTGGTTGGCATCTAGGGGTTGACTCGCCTCCTCCCTCCTCGTGCTCCTCCTCCTTCTCCTCCTCCCGTCCTCCTCCTCCTCCTCGTCGTCGCCCTCCTTGCCTTCCTCCAAATCCTCCCCGTGCTCTTCCTCCTTGTGCTCCTTCTCCTTCTTCTCTCCTCCTCCTCCTCCTCCTCCCTCCTCCTCTCCTCCTCCTCCTCCTCCTCCTCCTCCTCCTCCTCGTTCTTCTCCCCCTCCTAATTCTCCCCGTTCTCCTCAACCTCCTTCCTCCTCCCTCTTCCTCCTCCCCCATTTATCCTCCTTCCCCTCTTATCCTCCTTCCCCTCATATCCTCCTTCCCCTCTTATCCTCCTTCCCCTCTTAACCTCCTCCTCGCCCTCCTTATCATCCTCTTCTTCCTCCTCCTCCTACTCCTCCTTTCCCTCGTAATCCTACCCGGTCTCCTCCTCTTCTTTTCCTCCTCTTCCTCCTATGCCTCCTCCTCCGCCCCTTTCTCTTCTCTTCCTCTTCCTCCTATGCCTCCTCCTCCACCCCCTTTCTCTTCTCATTCTCCTCCTAATCCTCCCGTTCTCCTTCTCTTCCTTCTCATCCTCCTCCCCCCCCCCCTCCTTTTTCTAATCCTCCCCGTTCTCCTTAATCTCCTCCCCCTCATCCTCACCTCCCCCCCTCCTCCTCACCTCCCCTCCTCCTCCCTCCCCTCCCCTCCTCCTCCTCACCTCCTCCCTCCATATATATATATATATATATATATATATATATATATATATATATTATTATATATATGTAATATATCATATATATATATATATATAATATTATATATATATAGATATTATAGATAATAATAATAGATATTATAGATATTATATAGATATTATCATATTATATATTATATATTATATATTATATATTATATATATATATATATATATATATACTTATATATTATATATTATATATTATATATTATATATTATATATTATATATTATATATATTATTATATATTATATATTATATATATATATATATATATATATATATATATTATATATATATATATATATATATATAATATATATATATATATATATGTATATATATATATATATATATATATATATATATATATATATGTATATATATATAANTCTCGTCTTATCTTTTTGTATTTTGTCGCTGTGTTCTCTCTCTCTCTTGCCTCCTCTCGCCTCCGCTCCCTCCTCTCCTCGTGCTCTTTAAGTCGTTGTTCTCCTGTGGCGCTCTTCCTCTTCTCGTGTCTTTTGTTGTCCTTCTCAATTCTCTCGTCTCTCGGTTCGTTCATCTTTCTCCTCTCTTATTTCGTGCTTCTCTTCTTTTTCTCTCTTCTCTCTTTCTCTCTCCTTTTTCTGTTCCTCATCTTTCTCCCTCACCTCCCCCCTGGAGCCGACCTCCAGGCGTTTTTTCGCCTCCCTCCCTGCGTTTCCCTCTCTCCTCGCTCATCTCGTCTCTACTCTTCTTCTCTCCTGCTCTCCTCTCTCTCTCTCTCTCTCCTCTCTCTCTTTCTCTCTCTCTCTCTCTCGGTCTCTCTCTCTTTAATTTTTTTTCTTCACTTTTTAGGTGTGTTCCTCTCTTGCGTTGTTTTTCTTTTTCATATATCCCTCCTCCCTCTCTTTTCTCTTTTCTGTCTACTTTTCTCATTCATCTCTTCCCCTTCTCACTTTTTTTTCTTTCATGTTTATTTTGTTCTGGCTCGTTTCTACTATCTCTCATTTGTTTTTCTCTTTCTGTCTTTTTTTATCTTCTCTCCCTCTCTCATATCTACCTTCTATCTCCCTCTCAATCTCCCTTATTCTTCCTCCTATCTACCTATACTCTCCTCTTTCCCTCTCCTCCTCCTCCATTTCACTCTCTATTTTCACGGACTCATTTCCCTCTCCCTCTCCCTGTTTATCTCAAATACTTCCCCTCTCCCTTCCCCTTTCCCTCACCCTCTTTCCCCTCGTCCCCCATTCCCAACTCCCCCCCCCACTCCCTCTCCCTCTTCCCCCTTCGTTTACTCCATTCCCCTCCCCTTTGCCTCCTTTCCCCTCCCCCCTCTCCCCTCGTCTCACTCCATTCCCCTCCCCTTTGCCTCCTTCCCCCTCTCCCCTCTTCCCCTTCGTCTCACTCCATTCCCCTCTCCTTTGCCTCCTTCCCCCCCCCACCTTCCGAACGATGGATAAAATTCCCCTTTAAAGTAGAACCCTTAAGTTGTTCCCCTCGCCCTGCGCCTGGCTTTCCCCTCGCTCGCTCGCTCTCCTGGCTTGGTCGATTGCTTGAAGCCAGGGCGGTTGTGGGAGCGCGCCGGTCAGCTCTCATTTTGTGTTTTAGCGGATTGGAGGTAAGTGGTTATGGGTAAGATATGATGAGTATATGGATGTATGTACCCACGCACGCACACGCACGCACACGCACACACACACACACCACACACACACACACACACGCACACGCACACGCCACACGCACACGCACACGCACACGCACACGCACACACACACACACACAACACACACACACACACACAACACACACACACACACACACACACACAAACACACACACACACGCACACACAAAACACACACACACACTACACACATATCTTATATATTATACCTACATAGTACATAATCTCTCTATATATGCATCTATAAGCAACATGCGCACACACTATGCAATTAACACGTACACCCAATACCTACGACAGGTACAGATGCACGCATACTTAAATACATACATGCATACACAGATACTCACATACACGATTTGCAGTATGGAGGTAAGATTTGGGATATCAGGTACAGATGCACGAATATTTATACAAATACATACATGCATACAACAGGTGCGTGATGTTGTTATGTAAATGCGGATGTTGTGATGGAGGGTAAGAATTTTTGGATATCTAAACGACCATTATTTTCTTTCCTTTAACTTATTTCGCTTTTTCGGATTGATAATGCAGTAATGTAGGTACAGAGAGAAG
>NW_020868646.1:250832-255832 GCF_003789085.1 Penaeus vannamei
TTCTGTCTGTCTCTCTCTCTCTCTCTCTCTCTCTCTCTCTCTCTCTCTCTCTCTCTCTCTCTCTCTCTCTCTCCTCCCTCCCTCCCTCTCCCTCCCTCCCTCCCTCCCTCCCTCTCCCTCTCCTCCCTCCCTCCCTCCCTCCCTCCCTCTCCCTCCCCTCTCTCCCTCCCTCCTCCCTCTCTCCCTCTCCCTCCCTCTTCTCTCTCCCTCTCTCTCTCTCGCGAACTTCTCCGTGTACGTACATGTGTGTGAGTGCGTGTGAGCGTGACTGTGCGTGGGCTGGTTACTGTAATGGATCCACCGACTTATCAAAGCAGAGGTATTTTTCCTTCAAGAGAAAACAGAGACAAACGAAAGGTCTCGAAGAAGGAGAAGGAGGAGAAGAAGGAGGGGAAGGAGAAGGAGGATTAAGAGGAGAAGGAGCAAGGAGAAGAGGAGAAGAAGGAGGGGGAAGGAGAAAGAAGAATTAAGAGGAGAAGGGCAATGGGAAAGAGTAGGAAAAGGAGAAGGAGAAGGAAGAGGAGAAGGGCAATGGGAAAGAGTAGGAAAAGGAGAAGGAGAAGGAAGAGGAAAAGGAGAAGGAGAAGGAAGAGGAGGAGAGAGGAAGAGGAGAAGGAGAAGAAGGAAATATAGAAGGAAAAGTAGGAGAAGGAAAAGGAAAAGGAGGAGGAGAAGGAGAAAGAAAAGAAGGAGAAGGAAGAGAAGGAGAGAAGGAGAGGGGAAGGAGAAGGAAAAGAAAGAAGGAAAAGGAAGATGGAGAAAGAAAAGGAAAAGGAAAAGTAGAAGGAAAAGGAGAAGGAGAAGGGAACGAGAGGGAGAAGGAAGAGAAGAAGGAGACAAAGGAAAAGGAGAAGGAAAAGAAGAAAGATACGGAGAAGGAGGAAAAGGAGAAGGAGAAGGAGCCGATTTAAGATATCCTCTTTTTGTTCCTTGACTCTGTTATGGCTGAAGTGCTGAATCTTATTCTGTCTTATCTATCGGGTGGAGTTGGTTTGTCTGTCTGTCGCTCTTTTGTTTATTTTTTGTTTTGTCTGTTCTTTTGTCTTTTTCTTTCTTTTTTCCTGTCTCTCTTTTGTTTATTTTTTGTTCTGTCTGTTCTTTTGTCTTTTTTTGTCTTTCTTTTTTATCTATATTTTCTTTCTTTTCGTCTGTCACTCTGTCTAATTGTCTGGCTGTTCGTCTATCAGTCGGTCAGTCAATCAGTCAGCCAATCACTCAGTCAAGGCTATCATTCAAGTCAGTCATTCAGTCAGTCAGTCAGTCAAGTTCAGTCAGTCATCACACTCAAGTCAAGGCTATCAATTCAAGTCAGTATCCCAGACAGTCAGGTCAGTCAGTCAGTCAGTCAGTCAGTCAGTCAGTCAGCCAGCCAGCCAGCCAGCCAGCCGCCATTCAGTCAGTCAGCCAGCCAGTCCAGTCAGCCAGTCAGCCAGCCAGCCATTCAGTCAGTCAGCCAGCCAGCAAGTCAGTCAGCCAGTCAGTCCAGTCAGTCAGCAGTCAGTCAGTCAGTCAGTCAGTCAGTCAGTCAGTCCAGTTCAGTCAGTCAGTCAGTAGTCAGTTTATCAGTCAGCAGTCAGTCAGTCAGCCAGCCAGCCATTCAGTCAGTCAGCCAGTCAGTCAGTCAGCCAGCCAGCCAGCCAGTCAGCCAGCCAGCAAGTCAGTCAGTCAGCCAGTCAGCAGTCAGTCAGTCAGCAGTCATCAGTCAGTCAGCCAAGTTTAGCCCAGGCCAGCCATTCAGTCAGCCAGCCACCCCAGCCATTCAGTCAGTCAGCAGTCAGTCAGCCAACCACCAGCCAGCCATTCAGTCAGTCAGTCAGTCAGCCAAAGTCCAGCCAGCCCAGCCATTCAGTCAAGCATCAGTCACAGTTCAGTCAGTCAGTCAGTCAGTCAGCCAGTCAGCATCAGCCAGTCAGTCAGCCCTCAGTGTCAGTTCAGTCAGTCAGTCAGTCAGTCAGCCAACCAACCAGTCAGCCATTCAGTCAGTCAGCCAGCCAACCAGTCAGCCAGTCAGTCCAGTCACAACCAGTCAGCCCCAGTCCCATCCATCCATCCATCATCCATCAGTCAGCCAACCACCAGTCAGTCATCATTCAGTCATCCGTCAGTCAGTCAGTCAGTCCCTCTCCCTCACAGCAGCAAATCCCAAGAAAGGAGAGTAACAACAATAATGTCCAATAATCCTTTTCGCTTCCTCCCCTTTCTCTTCCCGCTCTTAGCAAACCGCTCGGACGCAAAGCCAAGGATTGTGTAGTCGAGTAAACACCGGTTTCGGGCGGTGTTGAGTGGGTGTTGGAGGGTGGTGGGAGGTGTTGAGTGGTGGGAGGTGTTTGAGTTGAGTGGTGGTGGGAGGTGTTGAGTGGTTGAGTGGTGGTGGGGAGGTGGAGGGTGTGGGAGGTGTTGTTGTTGAATGGTGGTGGGAGGTGTGAGTGGTGTTGGGGTTGGTGGTGGGAGGTGTTGAGTGGGTGTTGAGTGGTGGTGGGAGGTGTTGAGTGGTGGTGGGAGGTGTTGAGTGGGTGTTGAATGGTGGTGGGAGGTGTTGAGTGGGTGTTGGAGGGTGTTGAGTGGTGGTGGGAGGTGTTGAGTGGTGGTGGGAGGTGTTGAGTGGGTGTGAAGTGGTGGGGGAGGTGTTGAGTGGGTGTTGAGTGGTGGTGGGAGGTGTTGAGTGGTGTTGAGTGGTGGTGGGAGGTGTTGAGTGGGTGTTGAGTGGTGGTGGGAGGTGTTGAGTGGGTGTTGAGTGGTGTGGAGGTGTTGAGTGGGGTGTTGAGTGTGGTGGGAGGTGTTGAGTGGGTGTTTGAGTGGTGAGGTGTTGAGTGGTGTGTTGAGTGGGTGTTGGTGGGTGTTGAATGGTGTTGTGAGGTGTTGAGTGGGTGTTGAGTGGAGGTGGGAGGTGTTGAGTGGGTGTTGAATGGTGGTGGGAGGTGTTGAGTGGGTGTTGAGTGGTGGTGGGAGGTGTTTTGAATTGGGGTGTTGAATGGTGGTGGGAGGTGTTGAGTGGGTTTTGAATGGTTGGTGATAGTGTTGAGTTGAGTGGGTGTTGAGTGGTGGTGGGAGGTTTTGAGTGGGTGTTGGCTAGTGTTGAGTGGTGGTGGGAGGTGTTGAGTGGGTCTAATGGGTTGGGAGGTATTGAGTGGGTGTGAATGGTGGTAGGAGGTGTTGAGTGGTGTTGAATGGCGATGGGAGGTGTTGAGTGGGTGTTGCTAGTGTTGAATGGTGTGGGAGGTGTTGAGTGTTGGCTAGTGTGAGCAGGTGTGGAGTGAATGAGTGGGTGTTGAATGGTGGTGGGAGGTGTTGAGCGGGTGTTGAGTGGTGTGGGAGGTGTTGAGGTGGGTGTTGAGTGGTGGTGGGAGGTGTTGAGGGGTGTTGAGTGGTGTGAGTGGTGGTGGTGGGGGTGTTGAGTGGTGGTGGGAGGTGTTTGAGTGGGTGTTGAGTGGTGGTGGGAGGTGTTGAGTGGTGTTGAGTGTTGAGTGGTGTTGTGAGGTGTTGAGTGGTGTGGGAGGTGTTGAGTGGGTGTTGAATGGGTGGTGGGAGGTGTTGAGTGGGTGTTGAGGGTGGTGGAGGTGTTGAAGTGGGTGTTGAGTGGGTGGTGGGAGGTGTTTGTGAGTGGTGGTGTTGGAGTGGTGTTGTGGTGGTGGGAGGTGTTGAGTGGGTGTTGAGTGGTGGTGGAGGTGTGAGTGAGTGGTGTGTTGAGTGGGTGTTGAGTGGTGGTGGGAGGTGTTGAGTGGGTGTTGAGGTGGTGGGAGGTGTTGAGTGGGTGTTGAAGTTGTTGAGTGGGTGGTGGGAGTAGTGTTGAGTGGGGTGTGAGTGGGTGGTTGAATGGTGTTGTGAGGTGTTGAGGTGGAGTGTGAGTGGAGGGTGGGAGAGGTGTTGTGGTGGGAGGTGTTGAGTGGGTGTTGAGTGGTGGTGGGAGGTGTTGAATTGGTTTGAATGGTGGTGGGAGGTGTTGAGTGGGTGGGTGGTGATAGGTGTTGAGTGGGTGAGTGGTGGTGGGAGGTTTGAGTGGGTTGGCTAGTGTTGAGTGGTGGTGGGAGGTGTTGAGTGGGTGTAAATGTGGGTTTGGGAGGTATTGAGTGGGTGTTGAATGGTGGTAGGAGGTGTTGAGTGGGTGTTGAATGGCAGGAGGTGTTTGGTGGGAATGGTGGTGTGTTTGATGGGTGGGTGTTGAGTGGTGGTGGAGGTGTTGAGTGGTGGGTGTTTGAGTGGTGTTGAGTGGTGGTGGGAGGTGTTGATGGGTGTTGGGTGGTTGGTGTTGGGAGGTGGTGGAGTGGGTGTTGATGGTGGTGGATGCTGTTGATTTGGTGTTGAATGGTGGTGGGAGGTGTTGAGTGGCGCTGTTGAATGGGGTGATAGTGTTGAAGTGGGGTGTTGAGTGGTGGTGGGGAGGTGTTGAGGGGGTGTTGGCGTGTTGAGTGGTGGTGGGAGTGCTGATGGTGGTGAGTGTTTGAATGGTGGTCGATAGGTGTTGAGTGGGTGTTGGTGGGGAGGTTGAAGTGGTGGTAGGAGTGGTGGTGGCGTGTTGAGTGGGTTGTGAGTTGGATGGTGGGTGTTGTGAGTGGGTGAGAGGTGGGTGTTGGAGAGTGTGCTGGTGGGGAGGTGTTGAGGCGGGGTGTGGTGTTTGAGTGGTGGTGGGAGGTGTTGAATTGCAGTGTGCTTGGTGTGGGAGGTGTTGAGTGGGTTTTGATGGTGGTGATAGTGTTGAGTGGGTGTTGGTGGTGGTGGAGGGTTTTGAGTGGGTGTGTTGGCTAGTGTTGAGTGGTGGTTGGGAGTGTTGAGTGGTGCTAATGGGTTGGAGTTTGAGTGGTGTTGAAATGGGTAGGAGGGTGGTTTGAGTGGTGCTTGTGGTGGGAGGTGTTGGTGCGGTTGGAATAGTGGGTGGGAGGTGTTGAGTGGGTGTTGAATGGTGGTGGCAGGTGTTGAGTGGGCGGTGTTGTATGGTTGGGAGGTGTGAGTGGCGTTGTTGGCGGGTGTTGAGTGGTGGCTGGAGGTGTGGTGGGTGCTACGCT
>NW_020868646.1:258332-263332 GCF_003789085.1 Penaeus vannamei
AGGGGAAACAAGGAGATGGAAGGGTAAGAGAGAGAGAAGAGAAGGCGAAGAGAGCAGGAAAGAGGAAAGGAAAGAGGAAAGAAGGGAAAGGAGACAGAGGAAAGGGGAATAGGGGCATATAGAAAAAAGGGAAAATGGACAGAAAAGATTAACAGGGGAGGAGAGTGAAGCAGTGAAGAGGAAGAGAAACGGAAGAAAGAGAAATGGAGAACGGAAGAAGATTAGAATAAGCAAGAAGTCGAGAATAGAGAAAGGGAGGATGAGAAAAGCATATGAGAAAAATGGTAAAGAGGGGAACAAATAAAGATAAGGAGAAATAAGCGAAAATAGGCGAAGAGAAAACAGACGAAGGAGAAGAGATGATATGAAAAAGAATAAGAATAAGAGGAGGAACAAGAGACAGAGGGAGAAGAGGAAGAGATGAAAATAGAAGGGAAACGAAAGCAAGGAAGAAACGGAACACGAGGAGAAGAAAGGAGGTCAAGGTGAAACAAGAGATTATTTTCCCCTCTCTCTCCTCTCCTCTTTCGTTGCGCGCCGTTTCCATTTCCAATTATCGTAATTAATAACGCTCATCATTACCATTACTAGTGTCACCATTAACATTTTCATTATTATTGATATTAAAAAGATTTTTGTTATTCATAATGGTAAATATGATAATAATAATAGTAATGACAACAAAGATGATAATAATGATAATATTAATGATTGTAATAATAAAATTGATGATAATAATAATGACAATAATAATAGCAACAACAATAATACTAATAATGATAATAATTATAATTATTATTGTTATTATTATGAGAATAAGAGTAATGATGATGTGATCATGAAGATAAGGATAATAATGATAATAATAATAATGATAATGGTAATAATAATGATGATAATAATAGAGAACAACAACGAAAGTAATTATTATTGCAACTATCACTATCATCATGGCTATAATTAGTATACGCAGTACTCTCCTAATTATAGACTTTGCTATTATCTTCTCCATAATTTACACGAACAGAAAACTCGAGTGAATTAACCCTAACCCTGGACGGTCGCCAATGTACACTCTCAAGGTCCGTAAGACACAAACGCAGGTAGCTTCGTGTAGTAATCCAACCCTAATGCGCCTGTCCGTGGCAAGGCACTCGCAGAGTTTGTGAAGCTATAAAATGTAGAGATGGATTGATGATCTTAAATAGCTCGTAATTGATCTGATAGCTCGTCCATTCATTAGGGCGAGGGGGAAGGAGAGAGGGGGTGCGGAGGGGGTCAAAAATACTCTTTTCAAAAGTTTGTGAATGCACCAAGTACATAAACGCAAAATACACACACACACACACACACACACACACACACACACACCACACCACACACAACACACACACACACACACAACACACACACCACATATATATATATATATATATATATATATATATAATATATATATAATATATATATGCAAACATTGCACCTCATTTCTCTCTCTCTCTCTCTCTCTCTCTCTCTCTCTCTCGCTCTCTCTTCTCTCTCTCCTCTCTCTCTCTCTCTTCTCTCTCTCTCTTCTCTCTCTCTCTCTCTTTTATACACACACAAACACACACGTACATATGTAGATAGATATAGAGATGATTGGAGATACATAGTTGGAATAATAGATAGATACAGTACATGAGTTCGAAAAATCTACCGACTGACAGGAATAATTTTATCCTTTTCTAAAACTTTCCCCATATATTATATATATATAATATATATATATATATATAATATATATATATATATATATATATATATATTAGATAAATAGATAGAGAATAGATATGCGACAAAACAGATGGACAAATATATTTTCTAACCGATACAAACCGGTGGCACGAAAAAATGTTGACGTTGGTTAGCCTGGCATGATTTTCCGGTCTGACGAGGAGAATGTCGCCGGACTCGAAGCGTCATGGTCTGGCGTTTCCCTTGTCGCCGTGACTGTTTCTTCTGCGCTTTTAGCATGGCTGCGCTCTTCCTCTGGGACTGACTCGGGTGTTTGGTCGTGGCGTTATGGATAACGAAATATACGCAGACACACACCACAACACCACACACACACACACACACACACACACACACACACACATTCACACACTCTCTCTCTCTCCTCTCTCTCTTCTCTCTCTCACAACACACACACACACACGCAAGCGCGCACACACACACACACACATATAGTGTGGTGTGTGCGTATGCGTGCGATGCGTGTGTGTGTGTATGTGTGTGTGTGTGTTGTGTGTGTGCTGTGTGTGTGTTTGTGTGTGTGTGTGTGTGTGTGTGTGGTGTGTGTGGTGGTTGTGTTGTTGGTTGGGTTGGTGGTAGTGTATTTTCATGCATGTAAGTCTGAAGTACGAGTAGGAGAGCGACACTCGTGCTCGGAGAGAAACAAAAGCGATCCGAGAACGCAAGACCCATTCAAGCCCCCCCCCCCCACCCACCCCCACTCCCCACATTCCCCCGCATATCGCTGGCGACTTCCCCTCGAATACCTCCTGGCCCTGCTTTCCCCTGCTGCCCCTCTTATCCCCTGCTGGCACCGTCCTTCCGGCCCGCATGCCAACCGCACGGGTGATTTGCCGCGCCCTCTTCCGCCCGTGCACGAGGCGGTTAGCTCCGGTGGGGACACGGTGAGGGTAACACGTCGCCATGTTGTCTTGTTGTCGTCTCTTCTTTTTTTACGGTGAGAATAACTTAGACGGCGGGAAATTCAGATGAAAAAGATTAGAGGGGCCTAAGAGGTAGGGAGCGGGAGAGATGACAAGTCGTAGACTTTAGCTTCGATGGGGACACGGTGAGGGTAACGCGTCGCCATATTGCTTTTGTTGTCGTCTCTTTTCACGGTGGGAATAATGTCGACGGCGGGAAAGATGTCAATTCAGATGGAAAATATTGGGGGGAAGGGGGAGGGGCGGGGGGGTGTCAATTCGTATACTTTAGCTTCGATGGGGACACGGTGAGGATAACGCGTCGCCATATTGCTTTGTTGTCGCCTCTTTTCACGGTGGGAATAATGTCGACGGCGGAAAGATGTCAATTCAGATGGAAAGTATTGGGGGAAGGGGGAGGGAGCGGAGAGGGATGACAAGTCGTATACTTTAGCTTCAATGGGACACGGTGAGGGTAACGCGTCGCCATATTGCTTTGTTGTCGTTCTCTTTTCACGGTGGGAATAATGTCGACGGCGGGAAAGATGTCAATTCAGATGGAAAAAAATGGGAAAAGGGGAGATTTGGGGGGAAGGGGGCGGAGAGGATGTCAATTCGTATACTTTAGTTTCGATGGGGACACGGTGAGGAAATACGTCGCCATGTTGTTTTGTTGTCGTCTCTTTCACGTGAGAATAATGTCAATTCAGATGGAAAAGATTGGAGGAGGGGGGGGAGGGGGCGGGGAGGGATGTCATTTCTTATTCTTTTAAAAAACGGGGGAATAAAAGGACGCTTCTTTGAGAAAAAATAATTATGATGATGGTGTGATGATGATGATGATAATGAAGATGATGATACGATGTGATTATGATGATGTGATGATGATGATATAATTATGATGGGATGATGATGAAGATATGATAATGTGGATGATGATGGCGATGACGATGTTGATAAAGATGAAAAAATAAGCAAAACGACGGATAAAGAGGAAGATAACCGGGTATATAAAAGAGAGAAAGACGGAAAGAATCATTAAAGCGCCAACTTAAATAACGACACAACTTCGTATATATTATAGGCCTATATATTAAGGTAAAAAAAAAGGTGTAGAGAGAAAGAAAAAATAAAAAGGTTCTAAATCTTAAGCCTGTCAAGATCCCATTTAGTAGGCCTACAAGGTACCGGATTTTCGAAACATAAAACGCGCATTGAGACCATATATACCGGACGTCAGAAAATCAAAATCGGAAACAAATCCATAAAATAACTTAAATCACTCAGAGGGCGCATACCTCCGCCAAGGCAATAAGGACACTGATGTACTAAAAAATATTCTCACTTAAAAAAGTACGTTACAATTGTCTTTCTCAAGTACACAGGTGACCACCACCAAAATTTAATAGCGTCTGAAAACTTTTGAGCAAATAGGGTAACTGATGCAATCATTAAAAAAAAAAAAAATAATAATAATAAAAAAAGATAAATAAAAATCCTGGATTCTGATCACGACCCGAATCACCACCAAAATTTAATGGAATCTAAGTTAAACTGGTAAAATCTTCATAAATATCTATTCATAACTTTTTTGAGTTATCTTGCTAACCATCGCACAAGTAATATCAAGATCGCCTCCAAAATTTAACGGAATCTAAGTTAGACTAAGACACACCTGTGTTAAAATCTTCATAAATATCTATTCATAACTTTTTTGAGTTATCCTGCTAACCACCGAACCTATAAAGAAGCAAGCAAACAAACTAACCAACGCGACCAAAAGCATAATATCCTCGGCGAAGGATATTATTACATTAATATATAATATACATTATAATAAACCAACATAAAAATCACCACAAAAAAGGACATAAAACGACCATCTCAACACCACTTCCATAACGACCTCGATACTAAGGCCATTAAAAAACACACACACACACACACACACAAAAAAAAAAAATGCGAAAACGGCCTACGAATACAGGCATCTAAATAAAACGACCAGTAACGACCCTGATTCGGAGAGAGAACGACGTAAACAAGGTTAGACGGAGAAGCGGGTCGTTAGGGTATGCGTTATGCTCCTTATTATTATTTTTCTCTCTCTCTCTCATTTTTTAAGTGTTTTTTTTATCTCTGCTGCCTGCTCTATCTCTCTCTTTCTCCCTTTCTCTCTCTCGGTGTGCTCCCTCTTTTTTTTTTTTTTATTTCTCTCTTTCTTCTACCTCCGCTACAATTTCTGTATTTTTTCTCGCTTTTTCGCCTCTCTATATTTATTCTCTCTTTCTATCTTTCCCC
>NW_020868646.1:283279-290779 GCF_003789085.1 Penaeus vannamei
TCCCACTCATCCATTCCCACTCATCCATTCCCACTCATCCAAGTCGAGCTGGCCAAGGAGGAGTGACAGCTGCCAAGATCACATTTGGCCAATTTGCGTTTCCAGCGGTAAGAATTGCACATTGTCATTGTCATTGTGAGGTGTTCATGCATATGCAAAAATCGAGCTGTTCTTTGCATGGCGGCGGAGGGGTGGCTTGCAGGTGGGGGTTTGTGGGTGGTGGGTTGGGGTGGGGATTTGGTGGGGGGGTGAGGGGTTGGTGGGAGGGAGAGACAGAGACAGACAGACAGACAGACAGACAGAGCACCGGAAGTGAGATAATGAGGACAGAGGAAGAGAGGCCAGAGAAAAAGAGAAATGAAGAAAGAGAGAGACCACATAAAAAAAAAAAACAAAAAAAAAACACAAAAAAAAACAAAGACAAAACAAAGAAAAAAATAAGGACAAAAAGAGGTAATCTTACAAAATTATTGGCGCTCCCTCAGCGTGTCTTTGGGGTCTCGAAATTACTCCCAAATCGACACCAACTTTAAGAGAAAAAAAAAGAATTTCCGACGTTGATTTTTCTTCTTCTTTTCTCCTTCTTTCTCTTTTCTTCCCTTCTTCTTTCTCTTCCTTATCTTCCTCTTCTCTTCTTTTTCTTTCTTCTCCAAAATAATTTCTCTTCTCCTTCTTCTTCTTCCTCTTCTTTTTTTTTTCTTCTTCTTCTTCTTTGTATTTGCCATGGGTGTAATTCTTTTATCCTTCTTCTTCGCCCCTCCTACTTCTTCTTCTGCTCCTTCTTCTCTCTTCCTCTTCTTCTTTGCCACCTCATTTTTCTTCTTCTCTTTTCTACTTCTCCTTTAGTTTCTTCTCCTTCTTGTTTCTTATTATTAAATATAATCATTATTATCATTACTATTATTATTATCATTGTTGTTAATTTCATCATTATTAGCATTATCATTGCTATGATATCAAATACTTAATATATCATTGTAATAATAATGATAATTATTATCATGATCATTATTTGGATATCATTATTATTTATATTATTATCCTTATACCTATCCTTATTATCATTATCATTTCAGTATCATTATCAATATCATCATTACTCTCATTATTCCTTCTCTTCTCTCTCTCTCTCTCTCTCTCTCTCTCTCTCTCTCTTCCTCTCTCTCTCTCTCTCTCTCTCTCTCTCTCTGTTTCTCTGTTTCTTCTCCTTATTCTCTCTCTTCTCTCTTCTCTCTCTCTCTCTCTCTCCTCTCTCTCTCTCTCTCTCTCTCTCTCTCTCTCTCTCTCTCTCTCTCTCTCTCTCTCTCTTCTCTCTCTCGCTCTTTCTTGGATTATCGCACCTCAGGCAACACTTATTGATTCTCACGTGTCAACATTTTCCGATTTTTTTTTTGATTTTTTTTTCAAACACGTTCCTGAATTTTGTTGTGACGAATATGCTGTCTATTGTCCTGGGAGAAAGAGAGAGATAAGGGAGGGGAGAAGAGGAATTTAGAGAGAGAGAGAGGTGGGGAGGGATGGAGGAGAGTAATGGGAGGAAGAGGGAGAGAAGGGGAGATACAAAGAAGAAGAAGAGGGAAGGGGGGGGGATAGGGAAGAGAGAAGGTAGGGGAGATATGAGAGACGATAAGACATAAGGAGAGTGAGTTGAGAGGGGGGGCGAAGAAGAGGAGAGAGAGAGAGAAGAGAGATAGAGAGAGAGAGAGAGAGAGACGAGAAGGGAGGAGAGAAGAGAGAGAGAAGAGAGAGAGAGAGAGAGAGAGAGAGAGAGAGAGAGAGAGAGAGAGAGAAGAGAGAGAAAGAAGAGAGAGAGAAGAGGAAAGAGAGAGAGAAGAGAGAGAGAGAGGAGAGAGAGAGAGAGAGAGAGAGAGAGAGAGAGAGAGAGAGAAGAGAGAGGAGAGAGAGAGAGAGAGAGAGAGAGATGAGAGAGAGAGAAGAGAGAGAGAAGAGACAGACAGAGACAGACAGAGAGAAGAGAGCGAGAGAAAGAAAAGAGAGAGAGCGAGCGAAGAGAGAGATAAGAGAGAGAGAGAGAAGAGAAGAGAAAAAAGAGAGAGAGGAGAGAGAGAGAGAGAGAGAGAGAGAGAATCACCCCCACCCCACTCCTCCACCTGAAGCAAAGGATAAGCCAAAATAAAAACACAAACTTTTCTAAAAAAAAACAATGACTGGCACTCATTGGCCCTCCTAACCTACCACAGTGCCAATCCAGGTGTTCCCAGTACGCAATCCGGTGCACGCAAGGGAAAATGAGCCTTAGTGTACCGGCGTTAGGGGTGATATTAGCTTACGCAATCCGGTGCACGCAAGGGAATATGAGCCTTACTATACCGGCGTTAGGGGTGATATTTTAGCTGAAAGGGAGCCATTTCAGCGTAGTCAAAAATCAAAAGGCATGTCAATCTCAGTGTATGGGTGAGAGAGGCGTACAATACCTTACACATGTGCGTAAATCCCGAGAACGCACACACGTACATAGGCGTAGGTACACACAAGACGAGGGTGCAAATGAGAATTGAAGATATTGTGCAACACTGCTGTGTGACGAGTGTGTTGGGTGTTTGTGTTTGGTGTGATGAAAGTGTGTGTGTTTGGGTATATTGTGTGTGTGATTGTGTGAATGTGTTTTGTGTTGTGGATGTGTGTGGTATATAGTTGTTGTTGTTTGTGTGTGAATGTGTGTGTGATGTGTTTGTGGTAAAATTGTGTATTGTCTGGGTGGTGGATGTCAATATATTATAATATTATATATATATTAATATATATATATTATATATATATAATATAATATATATATATATATATATATTATAATATTATATATATATATATATATATATAATATATATATAATATATAGTATATAAAGAAAGAGAGGAGAGAGACAGGGACAGATAGACACAGACAGACAGAAAGAGAGGAAGAGAGGAAGAGAAGCTTCTCTTCTTTTTTTAATCTCTCTCTCTCTCTCTCTCTCTCTCTCTCTCTCTCTCCTCTCTCTCTCTCTCTCTCTCTCTCTCTCTCTTCCTCTCTACTCTCTCTCTCTCTCTCTCCTTCTCTCTCTCTCTCTTTCTCTTCTCTCTCTCTCCTCTCTCTCCTCTCTCTCTCTCTTCTCTCTCCTCTCTCTCTCTCTTCTCTCTCTCTTCTCTCTCTCTCCTCTCTCTTCTCTGTCTCTGTCGTGTCCATGTACATGTGCGGTGTATTTCTACCTGTGTGCGTAGATACGTGTGTGTTATATCTGTCTGTGTGTCCATTTGTTACATGTGTGGTATATCTGTCGTGCGTATACATGCCTCGTGTGTGCTTCGCAGCGTACTGTGTATGTGTATCTGTATATCTGTCGTCCATTACTGTGGTGTATATCTGTGTGCGTCTACGTGTGTGTAAAATCTGTCTGTGTCCATGTACATGTGCGTGTATGTTGTCTATGCCCATGTACATGTGCGTGTATATCTGTGTGTGTGCGTGTACGTGTGTGCCGTGAATGTCATTATCTCGCGGCTTTGGTCCATCTCTTCCATAATCCGATGACGTCACGCGTGGAGAGAGGTTGGGATCAGCCTCATCAACAAAGGAAGAGGAGGAGGAAGAGAGAGGAGGAGGAGGAGGAGGTAGGGGAGAGGAAGGAGGGGGGGGGAGGAGGAGGGGAGGAAGGAGGAGGAGAGGAGGAGGAGGGGAGAGGAGGAGGGGGAGGGGGAGGAAGAGGAGGAGGAGGAGGAAGAGGGACGGGGAGGAGGAGGGATGGGAGAGGAGGGGGAGGAAGAGAGGAGGAGGAGGGGAGGTAGAGGAGGAGAGGAGTGGAGGAGAAGAGGGGAGGGGGAGGAAGGAGGAGGAAGGGGGAAGGGGAGGGAGGGGGAGGAGGAGGAAGGAAGAGGAGGAGGGGGGAGGGGAGGGGAGGAGGAAGGAGGAGGGGAAGAGGAGGAGGGATGGGGAAGAGGAGGAGGAGGAGGAGAGGGAGGGAGGGAAAAGAAGAGGAGGAGGGGTGGGAGGAGGAGGAGGAGAGGAAGACTAGGAGGAGGAGAGGAAGAAGACTAGGAAGGGAGGAGGAGAGGAGGAGGAGGAGGAGGGAGGAGGAGGGGAGAAAAAAGGAGGAGGAAGAAGAGAAGGAGGAGAGGATGGCCATATGGAGGAAAATTATTCCATGTTATTATCATTTTCTTCTTTTTGATTTCTTTTCATTTCCATTAGTTCTCTTCGCTTTTGTTTTAATTCCTTTTTTTTCTTTCTTATTCTTTTTTACCTTTTTGTTGCTGTTCTTGTTGGATTGTTATGTTTATTTTTCATTTTCAATTATTTTTAGCTTATCCTATGTTATCTTATATTTTTCACCTTTCATCTTTACCATTTTTTTCTGTTTATTCTTTTTAGCATTCTTTGTCTTTATCTCCTTTTACTTCCCTCTTCCTTCTTTCTCTCTTTCCTCTGGTTTCCGTTCACCCTCTTTTATCAATTTCCGTTTCTCGTCTTTTTCTTTGTTCCTGTCTTTCTTTCTTCCCTTTCGCTCCTTCCTTTGTTTTGATTCCTCATTCGCATTTTCTCAATCATTTGTACATTGTCCTTTTGTCTTTATGTTTCTCTTTCTTCTTCTTCTCTAAAATCTCTCTCCTCTCTCTCTCTCTCTCTCTCTCTCTCTCTCTCTCTCTCTCTCTCTCTCTCTCTCTCTCTCTCTCTACTCTTCTCTCTCTCTCTCTCTCCTCTCTCTCTCTTCTCTCTCTCTCTCTCTCTCTCTCTCTCTCTCCTCTCTCTCTCTCTCTCTCTCTCTCTCTCTCTCTCTCTCTCTCTCTCTCTCTCTCTCTCTCTCTCTCTCTCCTCTCTCTCTCTCTCTCTCTCTCTCTCTCTCTCTCTCTCTCTCTCTCTCTCTCTCTCTCTCACTCTCACTCACCTCACTCTCACTCTCTCTCTCTCTCTCTCTCTCTCTCTCTCTCTCTCTCTCTCTCTCTCTCTCTCTCTCTCTCTCTTCTCTCTCTCTCTCTCTCTCTCTCTCTCTCTCTCTCTCTCTACCGCTCGCCTATAAAGAATAAGTAAATAAGCAAAGAAGAAACGGCATCAAATCCTTTAAAATTCGGGTCTGAATACGATCCGCTGCCGCCTTTAATCCTCTGTGTGACGAAACCTTCTGGATCTTATAGAAATGATCCCGCGTCTAGAATGGAAGATTCCCGTTTTCTTTAAGCGAGGCTGGCGAGGGAGGACGAAGGGGGGACTTAGCTATTCTGTCCTTCTCCGTCGGTCTTTGGTAGTTGCATGAGAATTATCATGAAGCGACGAAGCTGTGCATGAGAGAGAGAGAGAGATCTTGAGAGATGGAGGCTGGAGGCGCTTTTCATCCGGGCTCCAGCTTGGTGTTTGTGCCTTTGAGGGAAAATCGGATGCGTGTGTGTGTGTGGGTGTGATGCGAGTGTGTAGTGTTGTTGTGGTGTGTGTGTGTGTGTGTCTTCCTCTCCTCCTCCTCCTCCTCCTGCCTCCTCCCCACCCACACCACTTCCTCCTCGTTTCCTCTTCCTCCTCCTCGTCTCCTCTTCCTCTCTTCCTCCTCCTTCTCCTTCTCCCCCACCTCCACCTCCTCCCTAGTCTATTTCCTCCTCCACCACCACCATCATCCTCTCTTCCTCTCCTCCCACCATCACACTTCCACTCCTCTCTTTCTCCTTCTTCTCCCTCCTCCTCCTCCTCCTCTTCCTCTTCCCCCCTCCTCCTCCTTCTCTTCTTCTTCCTCCTTCCCCACCACCACCACTTTCTCCTCCTCCTCTTCCTCCTTTCTACACCACCCACCACTTTCCTCTTCTCTCCTCCTTCCTTCTTTCCTCTTTCCTCTTCCTCCTCCACCTTCACCACACCACCAATTCCTCTTCCTCCTCCTCCTCCTCCTCCTCGTCTCCTAATTCTCCGCCTGCAATTACAACCCACTTCTCCCTCTTTCTCTTCCTCTCTCTCTCTCTCTCTCCTCTGTGTCCTCTCCTCTTCTGAGTCTTGTTCGCGAAACTAAAACCTTTTTCTGTTCTCGCATTTCTCTTGCTTTGGCTTTCGGATATGCAGAAACGTGAAGATTATTGTTTTTTAGTTTTATTTTTAGTTTTTTTATCTTTTAATCCACTTAGGTTTAGTTTCTGTTTTTTTTTTTTTTTTTTTTTTTTTTTTTTTTTTTTTTTTTTTTTTTTTTTTTTTTTTTTTTTTTTATTCACTGACTGAGGTACATTTGGTGTATGTTTCTTGAGATCGGATGCATATATATTTGTATATATACATGTACGTACATACACATACGCACAAATTAACGCACACACATTACAAATTCACACAAATATATATACACGCACACACACATTCACACACACACACACACACAACACACACACATACGCACACTAACGCACACACAGTTGCACACAGACAACCACACACACACTAACACACACAAAGATGCACACATACACACACACACACACACACCACACACACACACACACACACACAACACACACACACACACACACACACACATCACAACACACACACACACACACACACACACAACACACAACACCACACAGACACACACACACACACAACCACACACACACACACACACAACAACACACACACAACACACACCACACACACACACACACACACACACACACACACACACACACACACACACACACACACACACACACAAAGTATTACACACACACACACACACACACCAACACACACACAAAGACACACACACTTAAGACACACACACAAAGACACCACACACACAAGATACACACACAACTAACCAAAACACACACACAAGTAGTGATGATTGCATTGAAAGAGTAGTTCTTTCAGTGTTTGATAACTGATAAAACATAACAGCTGAATAATAAGACAATAAAAAGTTAGATAAGAAACAATAATAAATAGTAATGAAAAGAAGACACAAATAATCAAAAGTAATGAAAAAGTAATAATTCATACGTAAGTAACATCACTTACCGATAACCTATGTAATGAAAATTAAGTAATTAGTTTACAAGAAGTTANGAGAGAGAGAGGAAGATGAGAAGAGAGAGAGAGAGAGGAGGGAGAGGAGAGAGGGAGGAGAGAGACGAGAAGAGAGATGATGAGACGATATGAGGAGACGGAGAGAGGAGAGAGAAAGAGAGTAGAGCAGAGAGAGATGAGAAGAGAGTGGAGAAGAGAACGAGGGAGAAGGGGAGCCGAAGAAAGGATGAGGGGAGATGAGAGGGAGAGAGAGAGAGGAGAAGAGAGATGAGAGGAGCAAGAGAGAGAGAGATGAGAGGAGGACGAGGAGAGAGAGAGAGAGGAGAGAAAAAGACGAGGAGTGAGCGGGAGAGAGAGAGAGAGAGAGAGACGGAGGAGAGAAAGAGAGAGCTGAGAGAGATAGTGAGTGAGTAGGTGAAAAGTTAGTGAGAGGGAGGAGAGAGAGAGGAGGAAAGGAGAGAGAGAGAGGAGAGAGGAGAGAGATCTGAGAGAAGAGAGGAGAGAAGG
>NW_020868646.1:300779-308279 GCF_003789085.1 Penaeus vannamei
GGGAGAACAAAATTTTTGTAAGAAAAAAAAAAAAAAAAAAAAAAAAAAAAAAGAAAAAAAAAAAAAAAAAAAAAAAAAAAAAAAAAAAAAAAAAAAAAAAAAAAAAAAAAAATAAAAAAAAAAAAAAAAAAAAAAAAAAAAAAAAAAAAAAAAAAAAAAAAAAAAAAAAGAAAAAAAAAGGGAAACGGAAAGATTATGCTGTCTATCTATCCTATCTATTTATCAACATATATGGGGGAAACCAGCCAGAAAGTCTCTCTCTCTATGTCCCTATCTTTATGCTATTATCAATATATATATACTATATTATATATATATATATATATATATATATATATATAATAATATATATATATATATATTATATATATACCAGCCCTCCTCTTGTCATTGCAGCCAACGAAAAAAAGATTATAAAAAAAAGAAAAGGAAAAATAAGAAGAGATAGGAAAAATATCTATCTATTTACCTATGTATATATTATATATATATATATATATATATATATATATATATATATAATATATATATATATATATATATATGTATGTATTATTATCTATCTATCTACTAACATATATATAGCCTAAGAAAAAAAGATAAAAGACAGAAAAGAAAAGGAAACAGAGATAGAAACAATATCTATCTACCCATATATATATGTATGTATATTTTCATTTATCTGTTTATCTATCTATCTATCTATCCCTTGCCTTTGCAGCCCCCCCCCCCACACACATAAAAAATAAAAAGATAAATAAATATAAAAGGAAAACTAAGAGATATAGACAGAATATTTATCTATCTACTTATCTATCTATCCCTGTCTTTGCAGCCCACACGCACACACACACAAATAAAAAAAAAAAATCGATAAATAAAAGGAAAACTAAAAGATATAGAAAGAATATCTATCTATCTACTTATCTATCTATCCTTGTCTTTTGCAGCCCCCCCCCCACACACACATACACAAAAAAGATAGATAAAAATAACAAGACAACTAATAGATATAGAAAGAATATAGAAAGAATATCTATCTAACTACTTATCTATTTATCCTTGTCTTTGCAGCCCCCCCCCCCCCACACACACATAATAATAAAGATAAATAAAGATGAAAGGAAAACTAAAAGATATAGAAAGAATATCTATCTAACTACTTATCTATCTATCCCTATCTTTGCAGCCCCCCCCCCACACACACACACAAATAATCAAAAAGCTAAATAAAGATAAAAGGAAAACTAAAAGATATAGAAAGAATATCTATTCTACTTATCTATCTTCCCTATCTTTGCAGCCCCCCCCCCACACACACAAATAATAATAAAGATAAATAAAAATAAAATAAAAGGAAAACTAAAAGATATAGAAAGAATATCTATCTACTTATCTATCTATCCTTGTCTTTGCAGCCCCCCCCCCCACACACACAAATAATAAAAAAGCTAAATAAAAAATAAAATAAAAGGAAAACTAAAAGATATAGAAAGAATATCTATCTACTTATCTATCTATCCTTGCCTTTGCAGCCCCCCCCCCCCCACACACACACAAATAATCAAAAAGCTAAATAAAGATAAAAGGAAAACTAACAGATATAGAAAGAATATCTATCTATCTACTTATCTATTCATTTATCTATCTATCTATCCTTGTCTTTGCAGCCCACACACACACACACAAATAATAATAATAAAAGCAAAAATAAAAGATAAAGAATATTGATCTATTTACTTATCTATCTATTAACTTACCTATCTATCCTTGTCTTTGCAGCCCACGACCTACCTGCTGAGAAGACCCGTCCACGAAGACCTCCTTTCGGTCCGCCCACATCCCTACGAAGCCACGCCCCTTTCGCCGCCCGTGCCTCTGCGTGCCATCTACGCCCATAGGATTCCTTGGGCGTGGTATTCTCCGCCCCCGCCCTCGTTCTACTTTGGGCTGGCGGGCGGCTTTTACTGAATCTGATCTTTGTTTATTTTCCATTTGTTTTTTATATTATTATTATTATTTTACTGTCTGTTTTCATTTTATTTTATTTATTTTTTACTTTTACTGTCTTATGAGTATTTTTATCTTTTTTCTATTTGTTACTGTATCTTATTTTCATTTTATCTTTCTTTTATTTTATTTTTTATTTTATTTTTATTTTTTGTACTGATCTCATTTCCAATTTATTGCTATTTATTTTATTTATTTATTTATTTTTTTTTTACTTCTCAGTTTTTTTATGTTTTTATTATTTATATCTTCCTTTTTATTCCACGGCGGTTATTTATTCTACATTTGGATTAATTTTTTCTTTAATTCATCCATATATATATTTTTTTTTCTTTAAAGGCCTAGCGTGTTTAAATATTCTTCTATGTTATTTTTAGCTTTTTGTGACACCTTTTTCTAACTTTTTTGTAGTGTGAAGAAATTGTGATTTTTCGTAATAACTAACAAGTAATACTCTATTCCTTGTTGAAGTTTATAACAATCTTTATGACATTCTAAAGTTTTCATAATTCCACTTTCACAATTGTCAACTTTAATAACATTTCATAAGCAACTTTCGTTAAAAAATAAAAAGATAAAAAAAAAATATATATATATATAGACATATATATGTATATATGTATAATAAAATTAAAATATTAATCTAGTTTGAGGTCGTTATAGCACACTAAGACGACCATTAATGACCTTAAACTACCGAACGACTTTAAGGATGATGACCATACGACTGTTAGGGGTTTTAGAAGAATAAACAAATAATTGACATCTATATCTACCTATTTTATTCATTTATTCATCTATGCTAATAATAACAATAATAATGAGTTTCATTATTATTATTATTACTATTATTATTTCTTTATCATTATTATCAATGCTATTATTTCTAAAATTTTTACTAACATTGATTATTACTACTTCATTATTATTATCACTATTATCATTTCTATCGCTATAATATCATAATAACAATAATTTTGATACATTCATTTTGGCGTTTGCTCTGTCAGATTTAAGAGGCTGTGTGGACAGTAAATCTGGATGTATTGTACTTGCGCACATCCGTGTGTAGTTTATCATTTGTATGCCCACACTTACATGCGCGCGCGCCGTGTGTGGTGTTATGTATGTATATGTATGTATGTTATGTGTGATGTATAAATATGCATGTATATATATATATATATAATATATATATATATATATATATATTATATATATATATATATATCACACACACACACACACACACACACCACACACACAGACACACACATGCATACATACATACATCACGATACATACAAACACACACACACACACGTAATTTTGACTGTGTGTTATCTTATGCATGTTCTTGTCGACACTTCGCTGAAATATAGAACCACAAATACTGTATTTTATTTGAATTCACAAGATGCACTTCTTCACTTCCCGCAAGAAATAAAAGTTCTACGAATTATCTTTCTTTGATTCTATTCCCTCTTTACCCCTCCTTTTGCTTTTCTATTATATATATATATATATATATATATATATATATATATATATATATATATATTTAATATATGATATATATTATATATATATTATATATATATATATATATATATATATATATAGAGAGGAGAGAGAGAGAGAGAGGAGAGAGAGAAATGTGTTATATATATATATATATATATATATATATATATATATATATATATATATATATATATATATATGTATGTATATATATATATATTATATATATATATATATTATATATATATATATATATATATATGTATATATGTATATAATATATATATATATATATGTATTATATATATATATATATATATATATATATATAATATATATATATATAATATATATATATATATATATTATATATAATATATATATATATTGCTAGTATATATTATGGTTATATGTGTATGAGTGGTTGTACGTTGTGTTTTTTGTGTGTGTGTACGTGTTTTTTTTTTGTGTTTTTTTTTGTCAGCTGATGAATTAACAGTTCAAATTTGACCTCTGCAAGGTTTTTTTCTGTTCTTTTGTACCAATTACATTTTATTCGAATATATGTTTATCTTATTCAATGAAAATATTACGGTTATTTTTTACTGGATAATTCAAAAATCTTAATTTCCTTTTTTCTTAAGCCTATTACACATTTTTTTTTGTAAAGGAAAAGAAAAATATTCTTTTAGGCCGGGAAATATATTCAAAATATCAAAGATTACATTAGCTGAATAAAAATGAGTAGAAAAGTAATAATAGTTTTATTAATATTTCAAGCATTTGGATTCTTTAACAGCTGTAAGCGCAGACACTCAGGTACACTCTCCAAATATGTACATGTACGTATTCAGGCGCGTACAGACATGGTCGCGTGTACAGGATCATAGACAGCTGCGCATGTAGACAGACAGACATACACAAACACTCAGACACAGACACTCAGATACACACACACATACACAAGCACATATACACATACACAAACACACACACACAAACACACACACGCATTATGTGTTATATATATTCCTTGAAAGTTTGCATAATTCACTGCAAACAATGGAAGTGATTTTGTTATTTTAACTAAAAACTGCTTTTATTTTGTTGTTTGGTTTTCAAAGTCCTCGATCATCTCATTTTCTTCTATTTTCTTGTCTGTTTCCTCTTTATTTTTGTTTGTTTTTCTCTATTGTTCTTTTTTTTTTCTTTCCTATGTTCTTTTCCTTCTTCCATCTTTCGTTTATTTTCTCTCGTCTTTTTCTTGTTCTGTTTTTCTCTTCTGTTGTTCTTTCATTTCTTCTCCTCTTTTTCACTTGTTTTCTTTCTCTTCTTCCCCGTTCTTCTTTCCCGAAATCATCTTCCTCTTTCGTTCCCTCCTTCTCTGTCTCTCCTCTTCCTTCTCTTTTTTCTCCATTTTTTCTTCCTTCTCTCCTTCTCTTTTTCTTTTCTCCCTCTCAATGCTTCTCTTTATCTCTCTCCCTCCCTTTCCTCTTCCTGCTTTTTAACTCCTCTTTTTCTTCCTTTTCACCTCCTCCTTCCTCTCTCCTTTCATCCTTTCTTCCCTTTCCCTCTCCTTCTCTTCTACCTTCTCCTCTCCTTTCTATCTATTCTCCTTACATATCATCACCCTTTCTCTTTACCTTTTTATTATCTATTTTCTCTCCCTTCCCCTCCCCTTCTCTTTTGAATTCATCCCCCCTCCTCTTCTTATTTCCCTTCTACAACCTATTTTTTCTCTCTCCATTTACACCTCATCTATCTCTTTCCCTCTTTCTTTTTTTCTCTCTCTCTCCCTCTACACCCCGCCCTTTCCTTCTGTACCCACTTACTCTTCCTCCTTTTTATCTCCCTCCTCCGCCTCATTTTCTTACATTTTTTGTAATTTCCTTGTTTCGCTATTTTCCCCTCTCCCAAGTTTTTTTTCTCTCTACACCTCCTCTTCCTTTCCTCCCACCTTCTCCCCCTTTCTAATCCACCTTTTTCCTCATTTTCAATTTTTCTCTCCCCCTTTCCCACTTCCCTTTTTTCTACCCTTTCTCCCCTCCTCGTCTTTCCTTTTCCCCTTTTTTCTCCCCTCTCCCACCTCGCTTCTAATCACCCCTCTTTCCTCCTTTTCAATTTTTCTCTCTATCCTTCCCTTCCCCTCCTTCCCCTCCTTTTCGGTTTCTGAAACCACCTCTTTTCCCCACTTTTGAATCCCCCTCTCCCTTTCCTCTCGCCCCCCCCCTCTTTTCTTCTCGCCCCCCCCCCCCCTCCCTCATTATTTTTTTTTTTCAGTTCCCCTCTCCTCCCTTCTCAATTCCCACCTTTCCTTTCCCTTCACTCATTCAGTTTTCATCTTCCTCCCTCCCCTCCTCCCTCCCCCTCCCCCTCCCCTCCTTCCCTACCCATCCCCCCTTGTCTCCCTTCCTCCCCCTCCTTCACTCATTTTTTTCAGTTTCTCTCTCTCCTCCCCTTCCCTATTCTCCCTTCTCCTCCCCCTCCTCTTCCCTCCCTCAAAACTCCAAATTTTTCTTGTCCTTTCCCTTCTCCCTCCCTCACTCTCCTCCTCCTCCTCCCCTCCCTCTCCTCTCACTCTCCCCTTTCCCCTCTCCTCCCCTCCCCCCCTTCCTCCCCTTCTCCTCCCCTCCCATTCCCCCCCCCCCTCCCCCCCTTACCTCCCCTTACTCCCCTTCTCTCCCCTTCCTCCCCTTCCCCCTTCCCATTCCCTCCATCCAACTCCCTTCACTCGAAATTATGCGCATTGAACCTCAACGCGTAGTTGTTCGGCCGGACCTCGACGGTGACGTCATCGAGCACCAGCCAGGTCTCCCCGTTCAGCCAGCGGATCGTCTTGGCGTCCCGGTCATTCGAGGTCGGGAACGGGGCGGTCAGCGTCGTGTAGTGGCAGGCGTTGAACCACCAGCCGCCGCCGTTGTTGATGGCGCAGCTGCCCTTGTCCCAGTTGTCGTGGTCGCGGTCCCAGGTGCTGAAGGAGCGGCCGTGGTGCTTGGACTTGAAGGCGTCCTGGGAGATGTTGCCCGAGAAGCCGTCGACGACCAGGCGGAACAGGTGGCCCTCGTCCTCGACTCTGGGAGGGGGAGGGAGGGGGTTAGATAGAGGAGGGGGTTGAGTGTGTGTTATGTATACATATACTATATATATATATATATATATAATATATATATATAATATATATACGATATATATAATATATATATATATATATATATATATATTATGGTAGGATATGTTATATTATGTATGATAAGTATATATATATATTATATAATATATATGTATATAATATATATATATATATATATATAATATATAATATATATATATAAACATTTTTTAATATTATGAATATGTATATATATATGCTATATATATATATATATATATATATATATATATATATTATATATATATATATATATATATATATATATCTGTATATATATTTACATATATAAAGGCAAACAATAACAAAGATATTAAAACACAAAAAACAAAAACAAACCCTCATTTCGATGTCGTGGGATAGTGAATCTTTATTCATTTATCTATTTATCTATTCATTCAATCTATCTATTACACATGAAAAAAACTAAAAAAAAAAAAAAATGAAGACAAAAAAAATACATTTGTCTATCTATTCACTATATAATATCTATTACACATGAAACCTCAAAAAATAAGGGCAAAAAAATCTAAAAAAAAAAAAAAAAACACGAAACAAAAACAAAACAAAACAAACAAAACAAAACACAAAACTCACAAAAAAAAAACACTCACCTAAAAGTATTATAATGCGCCTCAAAGACCCCCTGCTCGATGTCCCGGATGAGGAACCTGAGCTCGTACGGCTGCCGGTACGTGAGGGCGTGGAGGGCGTCGAGGCTGAACCACCACTCGCCCTCGCCCGGGTTGCCGAAGCCCTGGGTGTAGTCGTCCCAGGTCCTGTCGTGGAGGGAGAAG
>NW_020868646.1:313279-315779 GCF_003789085.1 Penaeus vannamei
ACCCTTCATCACTCCACTCTAGGCCACTGTTCCCTTCGCTTTCACTTCCCTTCACTCTGGGTCACCATTCCCTTCACCCTGGACCACCATTCCCTTCACTGTAGGCCACTATGCCCTTCACTTTCACTTCCCTTCACCCTGGGCCATTATTCATTTCTCTCTAGGCTTCTATCCCCTTCATTTTCACTTCCCCTTCACTCTGAGTCACCATTCCCTTCACCTTGGGACCATCATTCGCTTCACTCTAGGCCACTATGCCCTTCACTTTCACTTCCCTTCTCCCTTCATCACTCCCTTCACTCTAGGCCACTGTTCCCTTCACTTTCACTTACCCTTTCCCTTCATCACTCCCTTCACTCTAGGCCACTGTTCCCTTCACTTTCACTTCCCTTTTCCCTTCATCACTCCCTTCACTGTAGGCCAGTTTTCCCTTCGCTTTCACTTCCCTTCACTCTGAGTCATCATCCCCTTCACTCTGGGCCGTTATTCGCTTTATTTACATTCGTCTGGCAATTATGACGTGTTTATTTCACGATGTCTTTTCACCTCTTTCGCTTTCCCTTGGGACTTCGAACACAATGATATTCGTTTTTATTTTTATTTGTTTATTTATTATTATTTTTATTTATTTTATTTTATTTTATTTTATTTATTTATTTATTTATTTTATTATTTTATTTCATTTTTTTTTATTTATTTATTTTATTATTATTTTTTTTTTTTTTTGCTTTCCCAAAAATCCATTTCAAGCACTTCATCACTTGGACCCAAAGTTGTAAAGTGGGCCAGAAATTGTTCTTTCTCTTATCTTCGGTAATCATTATTTTTTTCCTAGTTATAAGCTCTAATGATGCATAATTGATAATTAATGCATAAGTACATTAGATAATTAATACATAATTAATAATTAATGCATAAGTACACTCTGACGGTGTACTCTGTCTTGTTATGAGGATCCATTTATAGGGTTTTGGGATATTTACCTCCATTGAAAAGCCCTCGTGATCTTTTTAATGATGCGCAGGTAAAGGTGTTCTAAGGGGAGGTGGATTCTAAAGGGGTTAGCTGTGTGGTGCAGTGGTTCGTATGTTCGTCTCGGGATCTTGCTGACGTGCGTTCGATCCCGCGCGCTGCCAGTGGATGGCAACCCCGGCCGTTCCTCGCACACAGGGGGAGATTTTAGCCTTGCACACGGGGGTAGGGGGGGGGTGGGGGGGTGAGAGGTTTAAAAGCAAAAGTATGTCACAGCAAAGAATATCCATCATAACAAATGGAAATAAAACCTAAATCTTCATCTTATCTTAATCTTTACTCTCTTTTCCCCCTCTCATCCTCCCTAGAACACCACGGTTTATTTTTCCCCACGGAGGACAGCATGCACCCCTCCCCCCCTTCTCCCCCTCCTCCTCCCATTAGTTTCCACACGCGGGTGTCATTCCCCCAACACCCAGGAGGCCCGCCCGAGTGCCTGCCCTTTGTAAATAAACCCTCACACACGCCCACGTTGCCTCACAACACACGTCTCTGTGAGGGCGTTGGTTCTTTCACTCGTTTGGCTTCCACTGTTTATGCTTTGTGTCAGTTTCGGATTTCATAATAAGGGGAACACCATTATGCAGCGGTTCGATACACAACTGGCAGGTTTTGTGAAGACTGAACGGTCAAGGTAACACAGATCGTTCAAGGATAGGTCAAAGGTCAGGAGAGGACACTATACTCGTTCATATGCTGTAGAGAGAGAGAGGGGAGAGGGAAGGAGGGAGGGAGGAGGGAGGAGGGAAGGAGGGAGGAGGGAAGGAGGGAGGGAGGGAAGGAGGGAGGGGGGAGGAGGGAGGGGAGGGAGGGAGAGGAGGGAGAGAGAGAGAGAGAAGAGAGAGAGAGAGAGAGAGAGAGAGAGAGAGAGAGAGAGAGAGAGAGAGAGAGAGAGAGAGAGAGAGGGAGAGAGAGAGAGTGAGAGAGAGAGTTTAATAGGGAAATACAGTCAATAACAAAAGTGTAACATGAATAAATCTGCCTTATAAATAATATGGACAAAAGAAAATATTATTCAATCTAAAAAAAATAATAATAATTTTGAAAGCAGTCGCGAAATTATGTAAAGGCCTAAATCTAATTACAAAATATCTCTAAGAACATATTAATGATAACACATTGATACGAAAACTGCTACAAGAAAAACGCAAAAAGCAGGCATAGAAAGATGAATAGAGAAGAGAGAGAGAAAGAGAGAAAGAAAAGAAAGAGAAAGCAAGCAAGATATCAGAAACAATCAAAAACACTCATAACCACAAAAAAAAAAAACAAAACACGCAAAACAAAACCAAAAAAACAACACCAACAAAGCAACCCCCCTTAACACCCCCTTAGCACCACACACACACAAAAAGATCAAACAGCACCGCATAAACTCCCTTACCTGTTGAAGTCCACGAATCCCCAGGTGGTGTTGCGTCGCCTCAGGATGACCGTCCACCCCCCCGACTCCTTCTGGCTCAGGTCC
>NW_020868646.1:335779-348279 GCF_003789085.1 Penaeus vannamei
CTTGACAGGACCAGCATGTGGCACTGTGCGAGAGAGGTGGGGGTGGGGTGGGGTGGGGTGGGGGGGTGCTCTGGGGAGATGGGACCTGAATGGGAGGCTGAGGGGGGAGGGGGAGGGCACTGTTTACGTAGGGAGGGTACAGGATGCCCCTCTCGCCCTCGCTCTCCTTCTTCTTTGCTATTTCCTTTTTCGTTGTTTCTCTTCTCTCTCTCTCTCAAACAATCTTTTTTTCATATCGCTTCCACTTTCTAATATCTATCTATATCTTTATTTTCCTTTTTCGTTGTTTCATTCTCCCTTTCTTTCACCCTCCCTCTCTTCTTTCTCCCTCCCTCTCTCTCTTTCACTTTCCCTCCCTTTCCCTATCTTTATCATTATTATTTTTCATCATTTCATTTTCACTCTCGCTCCCCCTCTCTCTCCCTCTCTTTCACTTTTCTCTATCCCCACCTCTACCTAACCCCCTTCCCCTTCACTAACCCCTCTCCTTCCTTCCCCCCTCTCCTCCTCATCCTCTCCCCCATAAGGCATCCACTTACCAATCCCACCCCCCCTCCTCTCTCATCTCCCACTCTTCCTCACCCCCCCACACACACACATTCCTCTTCCTCAATCCCTTTTCTTCCCCTCCCCCACTCCTCTTCCCCAATCCCTTTCCACTTCCCCTCTCTTCTCCTCTCCCCCCCCACCATTACCATCTTCGTCGCCATGCTAACTCCTGCTTCTCCTGACACCTTCTGGTCCTCCTGGCTCCCCACGGCACTATCTGGCACCTACTGTTTCTCTTGCACCTCTGCTCCTCTACCACCTCTTGCTCCCCTGGCACCTATTGACACTTTCGGCTCCTCCTGGACCTCTGGGCTCCCCTGGCACCTCTGGCTGGCCCTTGGCCCTCTGGCACCCTCTTTGGCTCCTCCTGGCACCCTTGGCACTTGCTCCTCCTGGCACTTCTTGGCTCCACTGGACATCTTGGTCCTCCTGGCACTGTCTCCCCCCACATTACCAATCCTTCGGCCAATGGCTCCTCCTAAAACCTGGCTTCCTCCTGGCTCCTCCTGAGACCTTCTTGCTCCCACTGACTCCCCACGGCTACCTGGCACCACTGTTTCTCTTTGGCACACCTTGCTCCTCCTGCCACTCTTGCTCCCCTCCCTCTCTTGACACATCTCGGTTCCCCTGCCCACTCTTGGCTCACTCCTGGCACCCTTGGCCCTCCTGCCACCTCTTGGCTCCTGCACCTCTATGGCTCCCTGGCACCTCTTGCCCTCCTACCCCTCTTGGCCTCTCCTGCTCCTAATAACTCTGCACCTCTTGCTCCTCCTGCACCTTTGCTCACTCTGGCACCTTTAGCTCCTCCTGCACTCTTGTCCTACTCGCACTTGGGTCTCCTTTGGCTCCTCCTGGCACTTCTTGCTCCTACTGGCCACATCTTGGTCCTCCGGCACTTCTCCCCCCCACCATTACCATCTTCGTCGCCATGGCTCCTCCTAAAACCTGGCTTCTCCTGGCTCCTCCTGAGACCTTCTTGCTCCCACTGACTCCCCACGGCTACTCCTGGCACCTACTGGTTTCTCTTGGCACACCTTGGCTCCTCCTGCCACCTCTTGGCTCCCCCTGCCTCTTGGACACATCCTCCCGGTCCCCTGGCACCTCTTGGCCTCCTGGCACCTCTTGGCTCTCCTGCACCTCTTGCTCCTGGGCATCCTCCTCTCTTTGGCTCCTCCTGCACCTCTGCTCCTCCTGGCTCCTCTGCCACCTCTGGCTCCTGGCATGGCCTTGCATCCTCCTGGCACTTCTTGCTCCTACTGCACATCTTGGTCTTCCTCACTTGCTCCTCCTGGCACTCTTGCTCCTACTGGCACATCTTGGTATCCTCCTGGCACTCTCCCCCCCACCATTACCATCTTCGTCGCCATGGCTCCTCCTAAAACCTGGCTTCTCCTGGCTCCTCCTGAGACCTCTGCTCCCACTGACTCCCCACGTCTCCCTGGCACCTACTGGTTCTCTTGCAAACACCTTGGCTCCCTGCATCTTGGCTCCCATGGTCACCTCCTTGACTCCTCCTGGAAAATTTCTTGGCTCCTCCTTGTCACCTTTGCTCCTCCTGGCACCTCTTGGCTCCTAGCCTGGCACTTCTTGCACCCTGGCACCTCTCGGCTCTTCTTGGTACCTCTTGGCTTTTCCTGGCACCTCTTTGCTCCTCCTGTCACCACTTGGCTCCTCCTAGCACCTCTCGGCTTCTCCTGACACCTTCTGGCTCGTCATGGCACCTCTCGGCTCCTCCTGGCACCTCTTGTCTCCTCCTGGCACGTCTTGGCTCCTCTGCACCTCTGGGCTCCTCCTGGCACCCTTTTCCTTTGGGCCTTTTTCCTCGGTTCCCCCTGGCACCTCTTGGCTCCTCCTGGCACCTCTTGGCTCCCCCTGGCACCTCTTGGCTCCTCCTGGCACCTTTGCTCCTCCTGGCACCTCTTTAGCTCCTCCTGGCACTTCTTGGCTCCTACTGGCACATCTTGGCTTCTCCTGGCACCTCTTGGCTCCTCCTGTCACCTTTCGGCTCCTCCTGGCACCTCCTAGCACCTTTGGGCTCCTTCTGGCACTTCTTGGCTCCTACTGGAACCTCTTGGCTCTTCCTGGCACCTCTTGGCTCCTATTGTCACCTTCTGGCTCCTCCTGGCAGACTCCTCCTGGCACTTCTAGGCTCCTTCTAACACCTGGCTCCTCCTGATTCCTCCTGGCTCCTCTTGGCTCCTCTTGCGAGTCTCATTTGCGGTCGCCCGGAGTCTGCTCGCCCCTGGCTGGCCCCTGGCGTGCAAAGAGCGAAGGAGTGAAAGGCGGTAAACAATCTTTGCCTTGTTTACGTTAATGGTGCTTTGCTGTGTCTTTTCGTGTTTCGTTTCCGAGTTCTGATGGGGGGGGGCGCGAGTCTCTGTCTTTTTTCTTTTTTTTTCTGTCTGGTCCGCCTGTCTGTTTGTTTTTTTTGTTTTCTTTCTCTGTTTGCTTTTTCTCTGTTTCTGTTTCTCTCTTTCTTTCTTTCTTTCTTTCTCTCTTTCTTCTCTCTCTCTCTCTCCCTCTCTCTCTCTTGTTCTGTTTCTCTCTCTCTCTCTCTCTCTCTCTCTTCTCTCTTCTCTCTCTCTCTCTCTCTCTTCTCTCTCTCCTCTCTCTCTCTCTCTCTCTCTCTCTCTCGCTCTCTCTCCTCTCTCTCTCTCTCTCTCTCTCTCTCTCTCTCTCTCTCTCTCTCTCTCTCTCTCTCTCTCCTCTCTCTCTCTTCTCTCTCTCCTCTTCTCTCTCTCTCTCTCTCTCTCCCTCTCTCTCTCTCTCTCTCTCTCCTCTTCCCCCCCCCCTCTCTCTCTCTCTCTTCTCCCTTTCTTTCTATCTCTCTCTCTATATCTATAAGGCAAGAGACCAAAATACTCCAAGTCATTGACATTTGCAATTCCTTCCGCCCAACCTGTTCAGTTGCAGACCTCCAGCCATTTCCTCTTCTGAAACTGCATGGCATATGTGTCTGCATGACCGCGTGGGTCTGTCTTTGAGGTCATTGGCGATATATATGCATGATTTATACACGCGCACACCACACACACACATGCACATACACACGTATATGTGTGTGTGTGTGTGTGTGTGTGTGTGAGAGAGAGAGAAGAGAGAGAAGAGAGAGAGAGAGAGTGAGAGGGAGAGAGAGAGAGAGAGAGTGAGAGAGTGAGAGAGTGAAGAGAGAGAGGAGTGAGAGTGAGAGAGATAGATAGATAGAGATAGAGGAGAGAGAGAGGAGAGAGAGAGAGAGAGAGGAGAGAAGAGAGAGAGAGAGAAGAGAGAGAGAGAGAGGAGAGAGAGAGGAGAGAAGAGAGAGAGAGAGAGAGAGAGAGAGGAGAGAGAGAGAGTGAGAGTGAGATGATAGAGAGAGAGAGAGAGAGAGAGAGGAGAGTGAGAGGAGACAGAGAGAGAGAAGAGAGAGGAGAGAGAGAGAAGAGAGAGAGAGAAGAGAGAGAGAGAGAGGAGGAGAGAGAGAAGAGAGAGAGAGAGAGAGAGAGAGAGAGAGAGAGAGAGAGAAGAGAGAGAGAGAGAGGAGAGAGAGAGGAGAGGAGAGATGAGAGGAAAGAGGAGAGAGAGAGAGAGGGAGAAAGAGAGAAGGAGAGAGAGAGAGAGAGAAGAGAGAGACGAGAGAGAGAGAGAGAGAGAGAGAGAGAGAGAGAGAGAGAGAGAGAGAGAGAGAGAGAGAGAGAGAGAGAGAGAGAGAGAGAGAGTGGACAGATAAATAGATCTATGTTTATTTGTTTATCTGTATTGTATCCTGTATTGAATTTTGTTTCCTCGGATGTGTGTGCATGATCTGTAAATTTGTGTGTATGTGTGTGTCTGTGTCAGTCGAATTTATTGAAAAATCTATATTCATGTCTGTATCTGTATTCATATTATACCCGTTTGATTGACTGTCTGTTTGTCTAATTATATTTTTTTTCTTTCACGCAAACATACACATACACACACACACACGCTTACACATACACACATAAACACACATGCACAGGCACACACACACACACACATAATCATACATGCATACACACACACACACACACACACACACACACACACACACACACACACCACACACACACACACACACACCACACACACACCACACACACACACACACACACACACACACACATACACATATAAACACACATGCACAGGCACACACACACACATAAACATACATACACACACACACATACACACAGGCACAGGCACACACACACACACACACACACACACCACACACACACACACACCACACACACACACACACACACACACACACACACACACACACACACGCACGTACACACATCCACGCACATAGGCCTACGTACACATCCACGCACATAGGCCTACATATGTGCGTGCACATCCTCTCTCCTCCTCTTCCTTGCAACGTGTGCTTGCAATTAACACCAGCAACCCTTATCATGAATCCGATTATCAACAAGATAGCGCACTGACCTCCCATTGCATGCAACATAGACCTAAACCGGAGCAATTTAATGAACGTTTAACAGGCAGAGAATCAGATTGCATATCTGTTTCTCTGTCTCTCTCTTTCTCTCTCCTTCGCTTGTTAATCGTTCGTTTTCTCTCCTTCCTCTTTGTGTGTTGATTCTTCTCTTTATTTCTCTGTCTGTCTGTCTGTCTCTGTCTCTGTCTCTGTCTCTCTTCTCTCTTCTCTCTTTCTCTCTCTCTCTCTCTCTCTCTCTCTCTCTCTCTCTCTCTCTCTCTCCTCTCTCTCTCTCTCTCTCTCTCTCTCTCTCTCTCTCCCTCACTTCTCATTCTTCTTACGTGATTATCTACATCTACCGACCGCCCCCCCCATCTTACAAATCAGTCCATCTATCTATAATCTATCTATCTCTCTTCCTTTAACAAGCAATCTCTTCCCCTCTCTTATCCCCAACCCCTTCCCTTCTGAACCCCTTCTGAATCCCTTGACTCTTGAAGTGAACCCCATTGAAATTTACCCCCCCCCCCCCCCTTACTGAACCCCCTAGATCTTAAAGTGAATCCCCCCCTTCTGAACCCCTTGAAGTGAACCCCCCCCCCCCGATAGACCCCTTGAACTGAACCCCTGAACCCCTTTAGAACCCCCTAGGAAGTGAACCCCTTGAATAGAACCCCTTGAACTGAACCCCCTTGAAGTGAACCCCATTGAAATTTCCCCCCCCCCCCCCGAATAGAACCCCTTGAACTGAACCTCACCAATTACCGTATCTAAGCCTACCTCGACACCAAGGAAATGAGCTTGGTCCGATACGCCTGCTGGGTTGCCGGCGGCGAATTAAACGTGTTTTTTTTTTCTTTTATTATCATAATAATTATTTCTAGTACGGGTGTTGCTTGGGCTAAGCTCACTGATAACGTAGGTTAAGAATAAAATGAATGATGATGATGATTGTGATGATTATGATTATGATGATGATAATTATGAAAATGATAAAATGAATAAATGATGATGATAATAGTAATGATAATGATAATATTACTACTACTACTAGTACTGCTAATAATAATAGTAATTATCATCATCATTATCATTATTAAAAATGATTATGTTGATTAATAAGGCTGCTCTATAGTGTGCAACAGTTTAAGGAGGAAAAGGAAGTGTGTGGATGACATAAAAAATAAAAATATAATAATAATATTTTTCTTTTCTTTTTTCTTTTTTTTAGAGGAAAATGCTGCAGCGTGGACGACGTGCAAAAGCTATTTTTAGCTAAATATTTTCCGAGAGTACATGATAATTTCTGAAGCCTGATTGGTTATTAAGATTTTTTTTTTTTTTTTTTTTTTTTTTTTTTTTTTTTTTTTTTTTTTTTTTTTTAGAGGAAAACATTACGTTTACACACTTTAAACTGCAGTCGTATAGTTTGCAATGTGGCACACTTTTTGCGAGGAAAAAAATATTTGAACACCTACCATTCTTCAGTCTTACGAATTTGTAACATACTCAAAAGAAAATATCTCCACTGTGTTATCCCAAAACTCTGCAATCTGCAACATTAAAAAAATGCAACATTTACAGCCAAATACCCACCAGCGCGCGCATAGACACATCATCTTTGACCTCAGAACCTCATCTAACCTCTCCTGACCTCAGAGACCCTGCTGACCTACACCCAAAACCTAGGAATGGAAACGCTGACCCGCTTGACTGACCTTCCTGTCAAACGGTCGCTGATTGGCCCTTGTCTGACCAAAGACCGTTCACGGAAGGGTCTCGAACGCTGATAGAAAACCGGGCAACCGGAATGGCGCCAAGAACAGAGGGTCGACCTAATTGCACGATAACACATAAATAAATGGCTGAAAGGGTCGGTGACGGATAAATGAACGACTAAATGGGTTGGTGACGGATAACTGAATAAAATGGTCGATAACGGATAAATGAATGACAAAAAAAATCGATAACGGTAAATGAATAAAATCGATAACGGTAAATGTGGTCGATAACGGATAAATGAATGACAAAAAACACGGTATAACTAAAATAACGAATGGATAACGGATAAATGAATGACAAAAATGGTCGATAACGGTAAATAATTAAAATGGTTAACAAAATGGTCGAATGACAAAAATGGTCGATAATGGATAAATGAATGACAAAAATGGTCAATAACGGATAACTGAATGACTAAAAGGGTCGATAACGGATAACTGAATGACAAAAAGGGTCAATAAAGCATAACTGAAAACTAAAACAGATTGTCAAAAAACGGCAAAGACTAAAGAGTTAAATAAGATAAATAACGAAAGTAATTGATAAAATAAACAAGGAAATTAGAGAAAATAACTGATAACGAGAGTAAAAGTACAGATAACGAAAAAAATCACGAACGCGGATAAATAACGAAAATAAAGATTATCAAAAAGGCAAATAACCAAGACCAATATATTATGATAAATAAGGAAAAGTTACAGAGCTGTGTCATTGATAACGGTAAATAACGAAAATAAATAAACGGTGGATAACAAAATGCTTAATAAACAGAAGTTTGAATAAGGAAAAGCTTAAGAATGCTCAAATGCCAAAATAAATAAATAATAATAATAATAAAAAGAATAAAAAATGAAAGCTTAACAAAACAACAACAATAATAAAAAAGAAAAAACGTAAAGCTTGAAAAACAAAAACAAAAGAAATGGAAAGCTTTAAAAAAACAAACAAACAAAAAATAGAAAAAAAAGAAAAAGAAAAAACGAAAATCATAAAAAAGACAAATAACAAAAACTGTAAAAAAGAAGTCAACACAAAAACAAATAAAAAAAGAAAAGAAAAACATGACGATAAACTAAAAATTGGACAAATAACAAACAAACAAACACATGAATTACTCAAAACAGACACAGAATTCCCCATGAGCTCAGCCACCCTTGAGTGTGGGTTTTTCTTGTCTTCTTGCAATTTTTCCTTTTCTTTGTCTGTCGCTTATTCTCGTTCTCGTTTCGGGTTCTGTTTCCTTGCTTCATTCGTTTTCAAGAAATTATGTGAAAAGCGTGGAAGAGAGAAAGAGTGTGCGCGCGCGCGCGTGTGTGTGTGTGTGTGTGAAAGAGAGAGAGAGAGAAAGAGCGTGTGTGCGTGAGAGAGAGAGAGAGAGAAAAAAAAATAAGAGAGACCGAGAAAGAGACAAAGAGAGAACGAGAAAGAGTTCGAACGAAAGAAAGACAAATATAGAAAGAAAGAGAGAGAGAGAGAGAGAGAGAGAGAGAACGAGAAATATAGAAATAGAGGAATAGATAAACACAGAGAGAAAGGAAAAAAAAATAGAGAAAGCGATAAAGAGAGAGCAAGAAAGAAACAGAAAGAGCTAGACTATCCCACTTCGCACAGCCCGACCACAGGTTAACGTCTCAGGCTCTGACGTCATAACTTTACTTCGAATTTCGCCCCCCCTCCTCCTCTCCCTCCCCTCCCCCCCTTTCCTCTTTCCTTCTTCATTCACTTGCATAAAGTTACGTCTCTTCCTTTATTGTTTTCCCTTTTTTCCTCATTCTTTTTTCTTTTATTTACTGATCGTTCCTTTCTCTCTCTGTTTCTTTCTTTTACTGTTCTCTTTTCTCTGCATTTACTCTTCTCTTCTTTTTTCCTTCTTATGTTCTTATATTATTCTACTCCTCTCTGCTTCCTCTTTTCCATTATCTCCATTCCCTCTCATCTCCTCTTCTTCCTATTCTTCATTACCTTTTCATTTCATCTTCTACTTCCTCACTCTCTTCTCTTCTTCTCCCTTTCATTCCTTCCTCTCTCTCCCCCTTCCTTTCTTTACTGCCTCTTTCTCCTCCTTCCTCCTTTATTCCATGACTTATCCTCACCTTTCGTTCTCCCCTCCTTTATTCCCATTACTCCTCCTCCTCCTTTCCTTTACCCCCTCCCCCCCCCACCTCTCTTTGTGACGTCATAGAGGAGCTGACGCACGAGAGGACAAGGTGAAGTGATTTGATTCTCGTCGTTTCGCTTATCGTCGTTTCGCGTTTTCGTGCGCGTTTCTCGTCGTTTCGCGCTGTTTCTCGTCGTTTCGCGTTGTTTCTCGTCGTTTCGCGCGTTTCTCGTCGTTTCGCGCTGTTTCTCGTCGTTTCGCGCGTTTCTCGTCGTTTCGCGCTGTTTCTCGTCGTTTCGCGCTTTCTCGTCGTTTCGCGCTGTTTCTCTCGTTTCGCGCTGTTTCTCGTCGTTTCGCGTTTCTCGTCGTTTTCGCGCTGTTTCTCGTCGTTTCGCGCTGTTTCTCGTCGTTTCGCGCATGTTTCTTCGTCGTTTCGCGCTGTTTCTCGTCGTTTCGCGCTGTTTCTCGCGTTCGCGCTGTTTCTCGTCGTTTCGCGCTGTTTCTCGTCGTTTCGCGCTGTTTCTCGTCGTTTCGCGCTGTTTCTCGTCGTTTCGCGCTGTTTCTCGTCGTTTCGCGCTGTTTCTCGTCTCGTTTCGCCTGTTTCTCGTCGTTTTCGCGTTGTTTCTCGTCGTTTCGCGTTGTTTCTCGTCGTTTCGCGCTGTTTCTCCGTCGTTTTTGTTTCGTCGTTTTCGCTGTTTTCTCGTCGTTTCGCGCGTTTCTCTCGTTTCGCGCTGTTCTCGTCGTTCGCGCTGTTTCTCGTCGTTTGTCGTTCGCGCTGTTTCTCGTCGTTTCGCGTTGTTTCTCGTCGTTTCGGTTTTTCGCGTTGTTTCTCGTCGTTTCGCCTGTTTCTTCGTCGTTTCGGCGCTGTTTCTCGTCGTTTCGCGCGTGTTTCTCGTCGTTTCGCGCTGTTTCTCGTCGTTTCGCGCTGTTTCTCGTCGTTTCGCGCTGTTTCTCGTCGTTTCGCGCGTTTCTCGCGCGTTGTTTCTCGTCGTTTCGCGTTTTTCTCGTCGTTTCGCGTTGTTTCTCGTCGTTTCGCGCTCGTCGTTTTCGCGCGTTTCTCGTCGTTTCATGTTTTCTCGTCGTTTCGCGTTGTTTCTTCGTCGTTTCGCGTGTTTCTCGTCGTTTCGTGTTTCTCGTCGTTTCGCGCTGTTTCTCGTCGTTTCGCGCGTTTCTCGTCGTTTCGCGTTGTTTCTCGTCGTTTCGCGCTTTTTCGTCGTTCGTTTTCGCGTTGTTTCTCGTCGTTTCGCGTTGTTTCTCGTCGTTCGCGTTGTTTCTCGTCGTTTCGCGCTGTTTCTCGTCGTTTTCGCGTTGTTTCTTCGTCTTTCGCGCGTGTTTCTCGGTTTCGGCGCTGTTTCTCGTCGTTTCGCGTTGTTTCTCGTCGTTTCGCGTTTCTCGTCGTTTCGCGTCTGTTTCTCGTCGTTTTCGCGCTGCGTCGTTTCGCGTTGTTTCTCGTCGTTTCGCGCGTTTTCTCGTCGTTTCGCGTTGTTTCTCGTCGTTTCGCGTTCTCGTCGTTTTCGCGTTGTTTCTCGTTCGTTTCATCGTCGTTTCGCGTTGTTTTCTCGTCGTTTCGCGCTGTTTCTCGTCGTTTCGCGTTGTTTCTCGCGTTTCGCGTTTTCTCGTCGTTCGCGCTGTTTCTCGTCGTTTCGCGCTGTTTCTCGTCGTTTCGCGCGTTTCGCGTGTTCTCGTCGTTTCGTTTCTCGTTTCGCGTGTTTCTCGTCGTTTCGCGTGTTTCTTCGTCGTTTCGCGTTGTTTCTCGTCGTTTCGCGTTTCTCGTTCGTTTCGCGTTGTTTCTCGTCGTTTCGCGTTGTTTCTCGTCGTTTTCGCGTTGTTTCTCGTCGTTTCGCGCGTTGTTTCTCGTCGTTTCGCGTTGCTCGCGTGTTTCTCGTCGTTTCGCGCTTTCTCGTCGTTTCGCGCTGTTTCTCGTCGTTTCGCTTGTTTCTCGTCGTTTTCGCGTTTTTCTCGTCGTTTCGCGTTTTTCTCGTCGTTTCGCGCTGTTTCTCGTCGTTTCGCGTTGTTTCTCGTCGTCTTCGTCGTTTCGCGTTGTTCTCGTCGTTTTCGTTGTTTCTTCGTCGTTTTCGCGTTGTTTCTCGTCGTTTCGCGTTGTTTTCTTTCGTCGTTTTTTGTTTCTCGTCGTTCGCGTTGTTTTTCGTCGTTCGCGTCGTTTTCCGCGCGTTTCGCGCTTTCTCCGTCGTTTCGCGTTGTTTTTCGTCGTTTCTCGTTTCGCGTTGTCGTCGTTTCGCGTTGTTTCTCGTCTTTCGCGTTTCTCGTCGTTTCGCGTTGTTTCTCGTCGTTTTCCGCGTTGTTTTCTCGTCGTTTTCGCGTTGTTTCTCGTTCGTTTCGCGTTGTTTCTCGTCGTTTCGCGTTTTTCGTTCGCGTTTCTCGTCGTTTCGCGTTGTTTTTCGTCGTTTCGTTTTTCTCGTCGTCGGTCGCGTTTCGCGTTGCTTTCTTCGTCGTTTCGCGTTCTTTCTCGTCGTTTCGCGTTGTTTCTCGTCGTTTCGCGTTGTTTCTCGTCGTTTCGCGTTGCTTCCGTCGTTTCGCGTTGTTTCTCGTCGTTTCGCGTTGCTTCTCGTCGTTTCGCGTTGTTTCTCGTCGTTTCGCGTTGTCGTCGTTTCGCGTTGCTTCTCGTCGTTTCGCGTTTTTCGTCGTTTCGCGTTCGTTTCTCGTTATTTCGCGTTGCTTCAAGTAATTTCCTGTTTTCACGTCGTTTGCTGATTCGTGAAACGAAAAGGTCGTATTTAAGAATGAAAAAATAACAAAAATCACATCGACCTAATACATATGTAATAACAATACCATAAAAAAAACTTTTACTAGATTTCAGTTTCCCTTAGCCACATACACAGACAAAGAGAAACAAAAACTTTCTTTGTTAAAAATGAAACTTTTGGAATTACCTTTTTAAACTATGTAATTTACACGGAAATTACAGTAGCCTACATTCTCAGAAGCAAAAAAAAAAAAAAAAAAAAAGTGTCATTAATGAGCACAAAAGTCTTTCCCTACAGAGAACACACTTTTTTTTATATCCTTGTAATAACAACAAAGTTTAGTCTCAAAAGTTAAAAACAAAAACAAAAACAAAAAAAAAAGCGTTGATGAGGCCCTATGGCTTTAAAGGGGGGAACGATTACTTACCGTCACGGCATTCATAATTGGGACGGATGATTCGGAAATCCATAATTTTTAGCCGTAAAGAAAAGGTTTTTTTTAAAAGGGTAAAAAAAGGGGGTTAATTAAAGGGAAAAAAATATCCAAAATCAAATGTTAAAGGGGAAAAAAAAAAATTCAAAATCAAATTAAAACTTAAAAAGTGAGCGACAGGGCTTCATATTTACGGTTCATGTAGCGAACACAGCGTGGGTTTCATTCCGCTAATTATCACAAACGACCAGGCATCCCATTTAAACAGATGAACACGGCTGGTCACAAATAAGCTCTTTTTAATGTCAAATCCCCTTAGCGTTTTGATTATCACCCTTAACAAATGCTATAAATTTTCTTAACAAAGGATGTCCTGTTAGCCGTTACGTAAAAAAAAAAAAAAAAAAAAAAAAAAAAAAAAAAAAAAAAAAAAAAAAAAAAAAAAAAAATCGCTAGATTCTTCTCTCTAAAAGCGCT
>NW_020868646.1:355330-365330 GCF_003789085.1 Penaeus vannamei
TCTCCTCTCTCTTCTTTTCTCTCTCTCCTCCTTCTTCTCTCTCTTCTCTCTCTCTCTCTCTCTCTCTCCTCTCTCTCTCTCTCTCTCTCTCCTCTCTCTCTCTCTCTCCTCTCTCTCTCTCTCTCTCTCTCTCTCTCTCTCTCTCTCTCTCTCTCTCTCTCTCTCTCCCTCCCTCTCTCTCTCTCTCTCTTCTCTCTCTCTCTCTCTCTCTCTCTCTTCTTCTCTCTTCTCTCTCTTCTCTCTCTTCTCTCTCTCTCTCTCTCCCTCCCTCTCTCCTCTCTCTCTTCTCTCTTCTCTCTCTCTCTCTCTCTCTCTCTCTCTTCTCTCTCTCTCTCTCTCTCTCTCTCTCTCTCTCTCTCTTCTCTTTCTCTTTCTCTCTCTCTTTCTTCTCTCTCTCTCTTTCTCTCTTCTCTCTCTCTCTCTCTCTCTCTCTTCCCTCTCTCTCTCTCTCTCTCTCTCTCTCTCTCTCTCTCTCTCTCTCTCTCTCCTCTCTCTCTCTCTCTCTATTTCTCTCTCTCTCCCTCTCCTCTCCTCTTCCCTCTCCCTCTCCCTCTCCCTCTCCCTCTCCCTCTCCCTCTCCCTCTCCCTTCCCTCCCCTCTCCCTCTCCTCCCTCTTCCCTCTCCCTCCTCTCTCTCCTCCCTCCCTCCCTCCCTCCCTCCCTCCCTCTTCTCTCTCTCTCTCTCTCTCTCTCTCTCTCTCTCTCTCTCTCTCTCTCTCTCTCTCTCTCTCTCTCTCTCTCTCTCTCTCTCTCTCCTCTTCTTCCCTCTCTCCTCTCCCTCCCTTCCCTCCTCCCATCTTCTTCCTCCCTACGTCTCTCCTGCCCCCCGCCCTCTCTCTCCCCCCACTCTCGCTCTCCCTCTCACTCTTTCTCGTCTGTCTGCTGTGTCTGTCTGTCTGTCTGTCTGTCTGTCTGTCTGTCTGTCTCTGTGTATGTCTCTGTCTGTCTCCAACCCTCCCCCCAGCCGCTCTCTCTCTCTCTCTCTCTCTCTCTCTCTCTCTCTCCCTACTTATCTCTATCTCTATCTCTATCTCTATCTCTATCTTCTATCTCTCTATCTCTATCTTATCTCTATCTCTATTCTCTATCTCTATATCTCTAGCTCTTCTCTATCTCTATCTCTATCTCTTCTCTTATCTCTTCTCTCTCTCTCTCTCTCTCTCTCTCTCTCTCTCTCTCTCTCTCTCTCTCTCTCTCTCTCTCTCTCTCTCTCTCTCTCTCTCTCTCTCTCTCCTCTCTCTTTCGTGTGTGTGTGTCTTTGTGTGTGTGTGGGGATTGGTTCATTGAATGCCACATATTTCACTATGATTGGCTTGTTTCCAATCTTTCCCTGGAAATATTATGCAGGAAATATGGTGTATATTTTTTCTTAATATTTTATGGAACGTATGGATATAGGTGTTATGAAACATCAGTGTTTACAGTTGGGAAACTAGGAAAAGATGTAAAAAGGAGACAAAAATATATATGTACATGAGAATTCTATGCTCATTCTACTTAATTATATGAAATCAAACTGCCGTATAATTTCAGATGTCTAAAGAATTATGTTCCTTATTTATTTATTAAGATTTTTGATGATCTATGAAAGGATGATGCTTGAAGATAGATAAAAGATGAAAATGGAATAACTCTACTTCTTCGCAAGCATAATGTATGATCAATAATTTACTTCACTGAGACCTTTTATTTATTAATTTAACGGGGATGCATTTAAAGATATGAGTTATTGAATATTTCTGTGATGCTTTTGCTGTCCATAACGTTCTATCTTTTCGTATTTCCACGACCCACAGAACCAGAAGTCGTTCCCCTCACTCCATCAGACACTCGCCAAGACGCTCCCCACTCAGGCCCGCCCAGAGATCCCCTCGCCACTCGCCTCGACGATCTCCCAGACGGTCTCCGAAGCCACTGTCGAGGGTCAAGAGGCGCCCGGGGTCTCACTCTCCCACCAGACCCCGCGTCCACAAGCGTTCGTACTCGAGCAGTTACTCCAGGTCTTCTTCGAGTAGTAGCGGTTCGTCGTATTCGAGGAGCTACTCGTCCTACTCTCGGTCGTCGTCGGGCTCGTCGTCGTCCTCTTTCTCCAGTTCTTCGTCGAGCACCTCGGGATCGAGACGCAGGCACTCGTACTCGCCGCCGCCCAGGAGACCGCGGTCGTACTCGGGGTCGCCACACCGGGGGAGGATAGCCAGGAGGCAGCCGCCGCCAGCCTCGCCGCCCTCGCAAGTTCGGATCAAGCAGGTGTCGCATCAGGAGACGACCAAGAAGCTCGTGACGAAGACAGTGAGCAATGTGGTGATGACCAAGACGAGAACCGTACCCAAGGTCGCGAAGCTGAAAACGAAAGTCAAACCAAAGGACATAGAAGGACCGGTGAGGAGGAAGCCCAGACTGCCCGCCCCGCCAGCCGCGGGCACCTACTACAACGATGATAGTGTAGTGGTGGTCAAAGAGCCCGGGGATTATCGCAGCGGTCCTGGTACCCCTCCCAGGGGCACCACGGAGGGGCGGCACCTGCTGGATCCTCACCACTACAAGGTGGTTCCCCCTGACCACCCCGACTACCACCAGCCTCCTCCTCCTCCAAGAGAATCGCCCAAGTCTGAGGGTGAAGACACAGACTCAGATTCCTCTTCAGACGACGACGACGGGCCGCGACGCATGACCTTGTCTGAGAGGTTTGGGAAGCTGGCTCAACTCAGCTCACAGAGGCAAGAATACGAAGGCGTCAGAATGAAGATTGTGCGCGAAGGCGGCCAGGATAAGAAAGTGTACCTTGAAGGAGGCAGACTGCACTCGAGGTCGCCCTCTCCAGGCAGCCGGGGCCGGGCCACCCACCCAGCACACGAGCGGTGGCTCCAGGAACACCAGGCAGAATACAGGGAATACCAGGAGCGCTATGGCGAGATCCGGCAGTGGGACCCGCACCGCGACCTGCCTCGAGAGTTGCCGCAGAATTGGGACGACGTTCACGTCAGATACCGCTACTACAAGGAATCCGGTTACTTCGGCGACAGATCGATCACGCTGGACGACTACCTGAAGTGGGAGCAGTGGTGGTACCATTATCGCGACTGGCTGGAGAAGTACGGCGGGACACAGGAGTCTGAGGAGAGGGACTGGCAGTACAGGGCGTCGAGCTACGAATATGAGGTTCGCGGGGGAACTTCCTCGAGCCAGGGGGGGAGGTGGCCGCGTCGGGAGCCGTCGAGAGAGGCCGATGACAGGAAGAGGAGAAGATACTGAAAGGGTTTCCCTAGGTTCTGATATTGCCTGTTCCACTATGGGTATTCTATGCTCTGTAATTTTACTGCCGTAAGTTATCAAAATATCTATTTACTTTTAATATACTAATATGCATAAACAGTATATATATATACCGCTAAGGTATTTTATATTATATGTAAAAGAGATGTTTATTTAAACTTTCCGGATGCGGTCACTTGAAATCACCCTTCTTGGGCAGTTGAATAGGTGATGTTAGCTATGCACCCAAACAAATAATGTGGAAAACATGATAAATATTTCCATGATAACAAGTATAACAAAAAGTTTAAATGATTGCTGCCATTAATGCAACAGCAGGTTTTTAAGCGAGGCAGACTTCCATGCAGCTCTTGGATCTAGGGACCACATCATTAATGTGTGCGTGAACAGTGATGGGGTAGAATGACAGCTTAGCTTTCGTCATAATTGGAAACTGTTGCTCGATATGAACAGCAACGGGTTTTATCTTCAACACTTCGAAAATAAAGAATTTGCTTTTAGCTACTGCCCTGCATACTGCATAGCTTTGTAATATATATTGTAGACTATTTTAGAAAACCGAAGCTTTATTGTAAAGGTCACCGTTTGATCTTAGGAATGATATTGTCTTTTTACAACCGAAGGATATTAAAGTGCAAATTTTTCTATGTATTACCCGTCCCATTAATACTATATAGGCAAAAGAAACAAATATCCATTTTACAATTAACTTTTGCATCTAACACTACAAAGTTTAGATCAGGATATTGCAGCACTTCTGTTCCAAATTTGCTTTTTGTTAATATAGTGTATTTTATAATTAAATGTATACAGATTCGTGTTCTTCAGTACTGGAAAACTATTGAAGTATAGCACACACCATTTTACATAGAATGCTTGACTCTTCTTGTAATATTCAGAGCGGTTCTAAACTCGAAGACAAGAGAAAAATCAGGGGAAAGTATTTTATTTTGAAATGTTTTGTCGATCTTTTTTCACGTATCTCTTTGATATTGTACCAGCTTCTGAGAATTTTTTTGACCAATTGGAATGATATCAAATAGAAATTTATATGTAATGAGAACAGGAAAAATGTTTCAGTGACAACAGTGTTTGTGTGGGGAAGTGATTCTGAGAAGCCGTGAGAGTGATCGCTGATGCATCTTTGACTTTAAGAACTGTTTCTAAACTGTCATATTCAAGTTTGTTACAATGAAATTGCCTTAACCACTTATTGAACGATGACAGGTGACGTGACAAATGACATTAAACAAGAACATACAAGTGATGTTTGTGTGTTTGCAACAGTATGGACGTGCGCTTTCTCATTGAAACTGTTGATAACTCGCAACACCTGTTCTATAACTCAATATTCCTTCAATATACAGGCAGGGAAAAGGCGTCTTCCACAAACACTAGCAGTGTACGTATACTTTGAAGGATGAACACGAGGAATTCGTAATGATAGCTGTTTCATATTTGACTTCTTGTTTTTTTTTTTTGCAATATGTATTTATTTATGTATGAGAGAAACGAGTAATGCTTTTGGAGCATTGCGTTTTAGAGATGAAATAAATGTCGTGATATTTATTGTACTTGCTGTATGACCTGTACGATATAAAATTTTCTTCTCCTTATGTGTTTGTTTTTGTTTTAAGTCCTAGACGAGTTTTTCGAGTCGTGGAAACTTTTTTTTATTGATTTTATTCTTTTTAGGAGAGTCATATATTTTGATATATATAAATGTCGAGTTTCTCTTACCATTTCAGAATTACTCTTTTAAACAAAGAACATTTATAATAATGAACGAAAAGATTAACAAAATTGAAGGAATAGCTTGTCGGTTCGAGGAATGTTCACGATCAGAAAATCTTCTGGGAGTGGTTATATTAGCCACAGATAACTCGTTCTCATCTAATTAATTTGATTCTATTTGAGGTTTTGTTGATACTTATCCAGGCAGAAGCTTCCCCGACTGTGTCTTACGTTGGATATCCATTAGTATCCATGATTTTATATGGAGATAGGTAGTGCTATATGACCTTTGATGTCTAGCACATTTATTTGTTAAAAAACTTGTACATTATAGAGTTTGATAAAGATGGATACACGCACAGAATAAAAAAGTAAGGAAAAGGAAAGAATAACTTATGATACTCATTAAGTAGTGACATCCATGTAGAATATTTTTTGTCACAGATGGATCCACCAGAGCATCCTGACTCAATCTAACGAAAAGCACAAAATCGTCATAATTTGGTTCTTCATATTTACATACTGATGAAATGACGTCAGGCTATTCTACCCAACAGCGTCCCGAAAATAGAATGACTATTTTATTTTTGTCTTCCTTATTAAGTTCTCATTTATGATTTTGAGTATGTGCATATATTAGAATGCATGCTAACTGACTTCCACATGGATACAAAATACATCTATACTTACATCTGTCGATCTGTACGTGTATATATGTATATGTATACGTACGTGCCGCGCGCAGCGCACACGCATACGCACGTATACACACACGCATACGCACACACACCACACACACACGCACACACACACACTCACATCACACTCACACTCACACTCACACTCACACACACACACACACACACACACACACACACACACACACCACACACACACACACACACACACACACACACACACACACACACACACACATTCAAACATCCAACACATATTCATACATTCATACACACAACACATTCACACATGCACCCCCATCCCCCACACACCCCCCTCCCCCTCCCCCCACACACCATATATCCACACACATCCTACCTATGGCAAGACGGGTGTCAAATCGACAACCCAGATCCCACATCGGAGGAAATCCCTTGCTTCGCCCCCCCCCCCCCCACACACACACACAACCCGCCTCTTTCCCACACTCTAAGTCCTCTCTCTGTGGATCCTCGTGAGTTGCCCTGGGCGGAATTTTTTTTCCCGTAATCAGCTGAGGATGGGATTGAAGTATCTGGTAAAGAGGATTAGTGGGAGGTATGGATTGGGATTTTTTTTTTTTTTTTTTCTTTTTGGAAGGATCGTTTTAAGAGAACGTCTTGGATGAATGGAGAGGATAGAGAGACATACATACACGCGCATAGACACACATACATACACGCACATACACACACACAACACACTCACACGCACACACACACACACCACACACACCACACACACAACACACACACACACACACACACTCACACTCACACTCACACACACACACACACACACACACACACACACACACACACACTCACACTCACACTCACACTCACACTCACACTCATACTCACACTCATACTCATACTCATACTCATACTCATACTCATACTCATACTCATACTATATCATACTCATACTCACTTACACATACCACACTACATCACACACTCACATACACACACTCACATACACACACTCACATCACACCCACACACACACCACACACACACACACAACACACACACACACACACACACACACACACACACACACACACACACACACACACACACACACACACAACACACACACCACACACACACACAATATATATATGTATATTTGTTATGGATATACCTATGAGCTTTGATAGGGAGTCAAGGGGCCTACTTCGACTGGGATTATAGTTTTTCTTTCTCAGTTTAACAAGTATGGTTTTCTCTTTTATAGACGTAAGATTGAATATTTTTTATAAGACGACGCGGGTGTGTGTGTGTGTGTGTGTGTGTGTGTGTGTGTGTGTGTGTGTGTGTGTGTGTGTGTGTGTGTGTGTGTGTTGTGTGTTGTGTGTGTGAGTGTGTGCGTGTGTGTGTGTGTGGGGGGGGTCTGGGGGCTTGGGAGTGCGTTCATAAGTGCATGCACATATACTGTACATATATACAGACATATTCATACTTTCATACATATTTGCATAATTTTATATCTACCCATACATACTTTCCCATACGCATAACCACACCCAAGTGAATAGACGAATAACCTTTCCCATTTCCTAAAAACTTTCCAGCAGTTCACTACACCATCCTATGCGGTGCCTCTTCAAACTACTTGACCACCACTTCACCCATCCAGCGGCTGTCAACCCTAACTTGTGAAGATCAGCCGAATTCCTACTCTTGAACGCTTCTAATCCAATTTCTTTCAATAAATTTCTTGTTAGATGGAGTTGGAGGGGATTCTTGATCAGTTTGAAATCTTCATCTGGTAACATAATCATGTGTGTGTGTATGGTTATGTTATATGCACATCTAAGTAAAAAAGCATGGTTCATATTCATAAGTTTTGTTCAAAACTGATTTCGAAACATATTTGACTAGTATTTTGGTCGTGACTACAGATTTGTGCTCATATACTTGAACATATATATACAGGTGACAAATACCCCATCCTCCTTATATTCAAGCAACAGGTAACGATACCTATCCTCCTTATATACAGGTAACAGATACCCCATCCTCCTCATATACAGGCAACAGATACCCATCCTCATAGCCCTATATACAAGCAACAGATACCCCATCCTCCTTATATACAAGCAACAGATACCCCATCCTCCTTATCTGCAGGTAACAGATACCCCATCCTCCATACAAACAGGTAACCATATCATTTCTGTTTTCACGAAACTTCATAACCACCCATTTGTCGGTTTTGAGTTTAATGTGTATATGATGTCAGTCTACCAGTGTTTTGTCTCAGATTTATGGGACCTAATTTCTTCCCGATGCTGAGATGTGGGATTCAGTATCATGACGTTGTTTAGGTATTTTAATAGTGTTGAAAAACTTTGAACTCAATTTCTGTAAAAGTAAGTTTTTGTACATGTATAGGCCTATGTAGATACACCTTCCACATACATATACTGATTGCAATGAGTTAAATACTCTTTTAAAAGAAGAAGAAAAAACAAATAAAACTTTGCGTTTATTTTGCTCTAAGGAAATGCACTGTGCACTCCGGACATCTCTGTGGTTATGAAACGTGCCTTCATATCACGTTCCTTTTAAAAATATATACTTTTGTGTTTTACTCTCTCTCTCTGTCTCTCTCTTTCTCTGTCTCACTGTCTCTCTCTCTGTCTGTTTCGTCTCTCTCTCTCTCTCTCTCTTCTCTCTCTGTCTCTCTGTCTCTGTCTCTCTGTCTCTCTGTCTCTTTGTCTTTGTCTCTCTGTCTCTTGTCTCCTGTCTGTCTGTCTGTCTCTCTCTCTCTCTCTCTCTCTCTCTCTCTCTCTCTCTCTCTCTCTCTCTCTCTCTCTCTCTCTCTCTCTCTCTCTCTCCTCTCTCTCTGCCCCACTCTCTCTCTCTCTCCCTCTCTCCCTCCCTCCCTCCCTCCCTCCTCCCTCTCTCTCTCTCCTTCCTTCCCTTCATCTCTCCTACCCCCCTCCCTCCCTCCCTCTTTCTCTCTCCCCTCCCTCTCTCCTGCCCCCCCCCCCCCCCTCCTCTCTCTCTCTCTCTCTCTCTCTTCTCTCTCTCTCTCTCTCTCCTCTCTCTCTCTCTCTCTCTCTCTCTCTCCTCTCCTCCTCTCTCTCTCTCTCTCTCTCCTCCCTCCCCACTCCCTTCCTCCTCCCTCTCCCTTCCTCCCTCCTCCCTCTCCCTTCCTCCCTCCCTCCCCCCTCCCTCTCTCTCTCCTCCCTCCCTCTCCCCTTCCTCTCTCTCCCTCCTCCCTCCTGCCCCCCGTCTCTCTCTCTCTCCCTCCCTCCCTCCTCCCCCCTCTCTCCTGCCCCCCCCTCTCTCTTCTCTCCTCCCACTCCCTTCCTCCCTCTCCCTTCATCCCTCTCCCTCCTCCTCCCTCCCCCTCTCCTGCCCTCCCTCCTTCTCTCTCCCTCTCCCTCTCCCTCTCCCTCCCTCTCTCCTGCCCTCCCCCTCTCCCTCCCTCCCGCTCCCTCTCTCCTCTCTCCCTCCCTCCCTCTCCCTTCTCCCCCCTCCCTCTCTCTCCCTTCCTCCCTCCTCCCCCCCCTCTCTTCTCTCTCCCCTCCCCTCACTCCCTCTCTCTCTCTCTCTCCTCGTTTGTGTTTTTTTTTTTGCGGATCAACTTAGACGAAGGAGGCATGAATGCGCATTATATCACCTGGATTTAGTCGGTAATAACACTCGTATGATTTTTTTTTACAGAGGGGGGGGGGGGTACGTTCAAGGAAGCACAAAAGAGCGTAGATAATACTGGGAAAATACTGTATGGAAGATCGAGGAATGAATATTTATTCGAGATGGTTCCGCGAACTGTATGTTTTTGTGAATAATGATTTTTTTTTGTGTGGTGTGTGTGAATAATGATTTTTTTTTTGTGTGTGTGTGTGGTGTGTGTGTTGTGTGTGTTGTGTGTGTGTGTGTGTGTGTGTGTGTGTGTGTAATGAACGTATTTAAGATGAAAATTTTATACAAATGTGGATGGAAACGTATGAGCACACACACACACACACACACACACACACCCACACTTGCCCCCCCACACACACTAACCCCCCCCCACTATTCACACACTAACCCCCCCCCATACCCACACACCCACTACACTCTTGCCCCCCCCACCCCACACCACCGCACCTTGCCCCCACCCCCCACACACACCCACACACCCCAGACATTCTTTGAGTGGGATGTATACACCGAAATGTACAGTAATATGCACACATTCAGTTCAGTGCGTCATCACCCTGCAGATTATAAACAATTCAAGTGTGTGATTTCTCAGAATTTAATGAATTA
>NW_020868646.1:374340-391840 GCF_003789085.1 Penaeus vannamei
GTATGAGAGAATTCAGTGAATTCATCCGACCGAAGCCTTTCAATACCCACCCTTTTTCCTGTTCCTCGCTATACTGTATACTCTTCTCGCTCTCGTTTTCTCCCCATTTTCCTCACCATCTCCACACCGACGGCTAAAAACCTGTCAGAAATTGCCTCCTGTGAGGAAACACCTCCGCACATGATCATATGACGTGAAAAGTCTGCTCTCAGAATCTTGGTGTAAACATTACCCAAGCGTCGGCGCTGATCGGAAAGATATATCCAGGTCACGTTATTGAGAAATTCAAATTCAAATTATTTTATCTGATCTCCTGTCGCCATGTATCAGTTGATTATCGAAGCAAGTCCAATATTACATTTTGGAGCATCGTAATCACACTCAAAATATGAAGAATAATCTCAATTCTCCCGAAATGAATTGCCTATGAACTACGGTATCCGACCCGCAGTTAGACCAGAAGGTTCAACGTGGGGATTACGAGCCTAAGCCCCAATAACTAGTCTTCGTATCGAGCGAGTGAAAGACCTCCCCCCCTCCCCCCTCCCCCACCATTCCCACTCCAGCTGACCGTTGATATATATGCCGATACACTTCCTTTAATATTGCAATGGAAAGTGCAAGAGCAAGACCAAAAGTCTCCAGTTATGAAGCTAATACGAGGAAGGACAGCAACACTTTTTTTTTGGTGTGTGTGAAGAGTTTATTTTTATTTTTTTTCGCCATCCAGTTCGGGTGACTATATCCGCACAGCATCCCGTTTGAGGATCTCCAATTTCCGTTTATTTTTCACGCTTTTTTGAACGACCGAAGGAGAGAAGAAAGAGGAAAAAAGAAGAAAGAAAAAAAGTTCCATCTAGGAGGTAAGTGATATTTGATCCACCTATAATCAGTTTCAGTTCCTTGTCACAAACACTCTCCTCTCTTTTTATCCCCCTTTATCCAATCCTATCATCCGTTATCTTCTTTCCTCTCATCTCTTCATTATCACCGGGTGTCTGAGTCTTCTCTCTCTCTCTTCCTCTCTTCCTCTTTCCCCATCTCTCTCTCTCTTTTCCCCATCTCTTCTCTTCTCTTCTCTTCTCTTCTCTTCTCTTCTCTTCTCTTCTCTCTCTTCTCTTCTCTTCTCTCTTCTCTTCTCTTCTCTCTCTTCTCTTCTTCTCTCTTCTCTTCTCTTTCTCTCTCTCTCCCTCCTCTCTCTCTCTCTCCCCTTTCTCTCTCTTCTCTCTCTCCTCTCTCTCTCTCTCTCTCTCTCTCTCTCTCTCTCTCTCTCTCTCTCTCTCTCTCTCTCTCTCTCTCTCTCTCCTCTCTCTCCTTTCCGTCCCTCCTTCTCGCCTCTTTCATTTCCACGCAATTTCCTGCTACGAGCATCTCATCCCCAAGCATTATGAACTTAGAGCGGTCGATTTCATCTCCACTTTACGCCAGGTTACGGTCGAGGTGATGCAGGTGTCGTTGAGGGGTGGTGGGGGTGGTGGAGGTGGTGGTGGGGGTGGGGAGGTGGGGTGGTGGAGGGTGGGGTGGGGGTGGTGGAGGGGGTGGAGGTGGGGTTGGGTGGGTGTAGGTGGGGTGGTGGAGGGGTGGAGTTGGGGGGTTGGGGGGGAGGTAGGTATGGGGGGGGTTTGAATGAGATGAGGGGTATGTATGGGGTTTGGGGACGGGTTGGGAAAGGTGGGATGAGGTGGAAGGTGGGGGTGAGGTGGGGGTGAGGGGAAGGTAGGGGTTTGTGGTATTTCGGGAGCGCATATCCAGGTGAGGTAAGGTGGTGATTGGGGGGATGGGGTGGAGGTGGGGAGTGAAAGGATGTGTTGTCGGTAAACACAAAGAAAGAACACATAATAGATAAAAAAATGTATTGCATTGAATGAAAGTATATATCTAAACACGCACGCACACACACACACACACACACACACACACACACACACACACACCACACACACACACACACACACACACACACACTCACACACACACACACACACACACACACACACACACACACACACACACACACACACACACCACACACACGCACACACACACACACACACACACATATATATATATATATATATATTAATATAATATAATATATATATATATATATATATTATATATATATGTATATATATATATATAAACACGCACACACACACACACATGAGAAATATAAAGCGAACAGAGTTATCATCTTTTTAAAAATCCAACAAGTTATGAAAGTGACTAGAACATAAAATTTATAACGTATACAAGAGCAACACAAAGGGAGAAAAAATAACATGAATAAAACTGAATGTATAGAGTCAAGAATTTTCGAAATAGAAAAGATGAATGAAAAGAAGAAAAATCGGATGAAGAGAAATACGAGAGAATGGAAACGAGAGGAAATGGGAGGAAAAGTGAAGCAAAAGGAGAGATGAAAGAGGGGGATGAAAGAAGGGTATAGGAAGAGAACACAGAGAGAGGAAAAAGGGAATGGGAAACGGATCGGGACAAGGTGGTAGAAGGAGAAAGAAAGAAAGAGAGAAAAGACGAAGAAACGATGGGAGAGAAAGGAGAGAGAGAGACTAAAGAAAGATTTGGAACGAGGAGGAAGTAAAAAACAAACAAACAAACAAATAAGTGAAGAAAGAGAACGAAGCAAATAGAGACTGAAAGGAGGGAGATAAGGCAGAGAGGAAGGAAACGAATAAGGGAGAAGGGAGGGAGGGAGGAAAGGGAGACTAATAGATAAGGGGATTTTTGCCCATTTCCTGCTTCGATAAACTGCTGACGTCATTTTTCGCGCAGGGGGGGGAGGGGGGAGGGGGAGGAGACCGTGGCAGGTAAGAGGGAGACTGAACGATAGATAGATAGAGGGATGGATAAATAGATAGGTAGATAGAGAAATAGATAGATTGCGGTGGAGTGAGATGAGAGTGATGCTGACAGACAGATAGAGAGTTAGATATATGAATAGATAGATAGATTGTAGGGGAGAGAAGTGAGAGTGAGAATGACCGATAGATAGACAAATTGATGGATAGATAAATATGTAGAGAGACAGATAGATATATAGTAGGGGAGAGAGGTGACCGAGGTAAGTGTTAGTGACTGAAAGATAGATAGACAGATAGATGGAGGAATAAATAGATAGACTGACACAGAGATACATTGAGGGGAGAAAGGGGTGACAGTCAGGGATTAAATAAGCGGTTGGTGAGTCAGTTGGTCTGTCGTAGTCGGTCTGTCGGTCGGTCAGTCGGTTGGTTTGTCTGGTCTGCCTGTCTGTCTGTCGGTCTGTCTGTCGGTTGATTTGTCTGTCGGTCTGTCTGTCTGTCGGTTGATTTGTCTGTCGGTCGGTCTGTCTGTCTGTTTGTCGGTCGGCCTGTCGGTCAGTCAGTCGGTCTGTCGGTTGGTTTGTCTGTCGGTTTGTCTGTCGGTCAGTCAGTCGGTCAATCGGTCTGTCGGTCGGTCGGGAAATAGGTCGTTAGGGAAACGGGGCGAGCGCCGTTTGCCTTCAGAGATTTTTTTTGTGCTTGCGGTCGCTGAAGGAAGAGCAGGCACCGTTCCGCCTGCTCGTTGAGGCGTGTTGGTTTTGCTTTCCATTTTGCTCTCGAATTGCTTGCGTCGACGTAATGAGGAGGAGTGAGGGGAGGAGGAGGACGAATGAGGAGGAGTGAGGGGAGGAGGAGGACGAATGAGGAGGAGTGAGGGGAGGAGGAGGACGAATGAGGACGAATGAGGAGGAGTGTGAGGAGGAGGAAGGAGGAGGACGAATGAGGAAAGGATCCTGGATGATTCGTGTTATTTTGGGGGATTTAGGGATGTGTAATGCGCAGACACATACATGCATACACGCACGCACATGCATGCATAAACGCACATACACAAACTCACGAATACACACGCAAGCACACACATACGCACACACAGACACATACACACACACACACACACACACACACACACACACACACACACACACACACACAACACACACACACACACGCACGCACACACCACACAGACACACACATGAAAAAAAGGAATGGGAAGACTTAAACAAAAACTGAAACTGAAATAAAATAAATATCCCCCTTTTTTCCCAATCTGGTTCGAGATTTACCTTGCACAGGAGTATTTGAACAGATTGATTTCCAATCCGTCTAGTTACACGAGGACGACGGGCGGGAAGGAGCGGTGAGGGGGGGTGGGGTGGGGGTAGGGGTTGGGGGTAGAGGGGGGCGAAGGAGGGGGAAGGACGAGGGGGGAAGGTGGGGGGAGGGGAGGGGAGGGGGGACGGACGAAGGGGGAGGGGGAGGGAAAGGTGGGGGAGGGACGGATGAGGGGACGGACGATAGGGGGAGAGGGGGGAGGGGAAGGTGGGTGAGAGGGGAGGGTAGGGGGTGGGGGGCTCTCGACCACGAGGACCGCCTTTGCTCGTCGCCTCTCATCTTTTTATGAGGGGGGGGGGGGCGTAAAGGAGTTATTGATGTTTTCCGGAAGTTTCTGATATAGAGGTAAGAAGGGACGGACACACGAGACTAAAAGGTAGTTAGACAGTTAGGTAGGTATATAAATACATACACACAACACAACACACACACACACACACACACACACACCACACACACACACACACACATATATATATATATATATATAGAGAGAGAGAGAGATAGATAGATAGATAGAAGGATAAATGGATGAATGGATAGATAGGCAGACAGACAGACAGACGACAGACAGACAGAAAAGATAGATAGATAGGAAGAGAATAAGACAGACACAGTTGAAGAGAAAGACAGAGAGAAGCAGAAGAAGAGAGAGGAGAAGGAGGAGGAGGAGAGGAAGACCCCAATAAACCATTCCAGATACATAGGCACGCGAACACAATGATTTGTTCAGTTCACCCTAAAGCTATCGAGTCCGTGCTTGCTCCTTGTGCTTGGGTATCTTCTTCTTTTCTCTCGCTCTCTCTCTCTCTTTTATTTGTATTTGTTTGGCTTTCTCTATGTCTCTCTCTCGCTCTTTTTCTGTGTTTCTTCGTCTTTTTCTGTCTGTCCGAATCTCGGTCTTTCTCTCTCTCTCTCGCTCTTTCCTTTCGTTCTTTCTCCTCTCTCTCTCTCGGTCTTTCTTTATCGTTCTTTCTCCCTTTCTCCCTCCCCCTCTCTCTCTTTTCACTGTCTACTCTCTCTCTCTCTCTCTCTCTCTCTCTCTCTCTCTCTCTCTCTCTCTCTCTCTCTCTCTCTCTCTCTCTCTCTCTCTCTCTCTCTCTCTCTTCTCCTCTCTCTCCCTCCCCTCCTTCCCTGTCTCTCCCTCCTCCCTCCCCCCTCTCTCTTTCTCTCTCCCTAACTCCCTCTCTCTCCCTCCTCTCTATCTCTCTCTTTCTCTCACGAGGGAATGAAAACGTAGATGACAAAGCTCCCGTGAACTCCTTGGGTAGGCTTGTGGTTGACAATAGTACCATAGTATTGGAATTGAAGCCACGATGAGTAATGTACGGTTTGCATGTCTTTGAAGAGGAGAGAAAATCATAGGTGTGACTACTCACGAAAGAGATTCTTTTAGTAATGGATGGGAAGCTAAATATAGAAGATGGAGAGAGAGAAAGAGAGAGAGAGAGAGAGTGAGTGTGTGTGAGAGAGAGGGAGAGGGAGAGGGAGAGGGAGAGGGAGAGGGAGAGGGAGAGGGAGAGGGAGAGGGAGAGGGAGAGGGAGAGGGAGAGGGACAGGAGAGGAGAGAGAGAAGAGGAGAATGAGAGAATGAGATCGAGAGATCGAGATCGAGATCGTGAGAGAGAGTGAGAAAGAAAGAGAGAGAGGAAGAGGAAAGAGAAAGAAAGGGGAAAAAAGAGAGAGAGGGGAGAGAAAGCGAAAGAACAGGCTCTGAAAAAGGCCGCCCTTGCACTTTCGAAAATAATTTACTTATATCATTCAAAGCTAGATGAAACACGAATAAAACGAAAAATAAAAAATAAAACGTTTTTATCCTATATAAAGGGGAAAAGCATCAGTAAAGATTTATAGACAAGGTATAAAATACACAAAACCTATGTATATATATAAAAGAAAAAAAAAGAAAAAAGAAAAAAAATGACATTTGGAAAGAAAGAATAGAACAAAACACACACACACACACACACACACACACACACACACACACACACACACACACACACACACACACACACACACACACACACACACACACACACACACACACACACACACACACACACACACACACACACACACACACACACACACACACACACACTCACACATACACATGATGGAAAAACTCTCTCATAAATACTAAAAGAACATGGGACTAGAATGGAGATAGGAATACACAGTACACATCACAGTCGAAGCTCAAACCGTATAATTTCCTGTGTCCGAAGCTTTCAGAAGTCTGGTCCACGATCACTCTTTATGGGCAGTGCGTACAGGGCCCCAGGCATTAACCATTACGCTATTTCTCTCTCTCTCTCTCTCTCTCTCTCTCTCTCTCTCTCTCTTTCTCTCTCTCTCGCCTTTCATTGCCGCTGTTCCTCTTCCCCTCTCTCCCTCTCTCTGTTGTTTGTATGTGTGTGTGTGTTCTCTCTCTCTCTTGTTTTTGTGTGTGTGTGTCTCTCTCCCTCTCTCTTGTTTTTGTGTGTGTGTGTCTCTTTCTCTCTCTCTCCCTTGTTCTCGCTCTCGCTCTTGCTCAAGCTCTCTCTCTCTCTCTCTCTCTCTCTCTCTCTCTCTCTCTCTCTCTCTCTCTCTCTCTCTCTCTCTCTCTCTCTTCTCTCTCTCTCTCTTCTCTCTCTCTCTCTCTCTCCCTTTGCCATTTCAAAGACTTATATAACATTTAAGCGCATGGAATCCAGCGAACTCGTATACTGATTAAAGAGCTATTTTGAGGAGAGTTTGTGAATGTAATTAGAAGGCGAATGTATTATTCATATTAGAAATGGCTACTAGTCGGTTCAGCACAAAACAGAGAGGAATTTTTTTTTTTTAATTAATTTTGACACTAAAGGAATCTTGTCTTTGTGAGTATTTTTTTCGCAAGAACAATTTAGAGAAGAAAGTGTGAGAGAACAATTTAGAAGAGAAAGTGTAATTATAGTTACTATTGCTACTAGACTACACCGTTGAGAACTTGAAGCAACAGCATGCAATAATTTGTATCAATTCACACCCAAGTTTACACGAAACGAGACCGCGACTCTAAGAGAAAAAAAAATAAATAAAAAAATAAAAGAAAAAAGAAAGACATTAATCTGATCCATCTTCGAGCTTGAGAAACCCGCACATTTGTCTTGGAGAGATTCGTATGATTAGAGAGCGCGGATTGACAGCGGGGGCTATTTATTCCGCTATCTCAATAACAGGAACATTAAGATCAAGACAAGATCATCAACATGAACATTACCGTGTCCCAAGATGGCGATTATGCCTAAAACCGGATGATTATGTGGCGTGGTTTGCCGTTATCTGCGGTATAACGAAGGCGCGTGTCTGTCAGGGTCTCGTTATTGCGATTCGTATCTTGAAAGACTTTGTTTTCTTATTTTTTTGTGGAGTTTGGCGTAGCGAGGGTAGGTTCCCGTTTTCTGTGATTGCTTTTATTCCGTTTTCTGTTGATTTCTGTGTTTGTTTTTCCGTGTCTTCGGAAGCTGTTTTCTGTTGTGTGTGGTAGTTTTACGTCTTTTACGTCTGTATGTCTGTGTAACTATTTATCTGCTTGTCTGTTTTCTGTGTAATTGTGTATCTACTTGTTTGTCTGTCTCTCTGTCTGTTTGACTGTCTCTTCATTTCTTCGAGTTCCGTTTTTTAGTCTGGCCTATCTGTCTATCTGTCTGTCTATCTGTATGTCTACTGTCTGTACTGTCTGTCTGTATGTCTATCTGCGTGTCTGTCTGTCTGTATGTCTATCTGTCTGTCGTGTCTGTCTGTCTGTATGTCTATCTGCGTGTCTGCTGTCTGTATGTCTATCTGCGTGTCTGTCTGTCTGTATGTCTATCTGCTGTGTCTGTCTGTCCTGTATGTCTATCTGCGTGTCTGTCTGTCTGTATGTCTATCTGCGTGTCTGTCTGTCTGTATGTCTATCTGCGTGTCTGTCTGTCTGTATGTCTATCTGCGTGTCTGTCTGTATGTCTATCTGCTGTCTGTCTGTATGTCTATCTGCGTGTCTGCCTGTATGTCTGTCTGTATGTCTATCTGCGTGTCTGTCTGTATGGTCTATCTGCGTGTCTGTCTGTATGTCTATCTGCGTGTCCTGTCTGTCTGTCTATCTGCGTGTCTGTCTGTATGTCTATCTGCGTGTCTGTCCTGTATGTCTATCTGCGTGTCTGTCTGTTGTCTATCTGCGTGTCTGTCTGTATGTCTATATGCGTGTCTGTCTGTCTGTCTGCCTCCCCATCTCTTCATCACAACAGGTTTAATAATATCCCCGCCGTTACGCACAAATCTCCCACTTCTTTCAACACTTTCTCTCCCAAAATTACTTTCGGCCTCGTGGTTCTCTTCTTCCTCCTCCTTCTACCTCCCTCCTCCTCTCCCTCATCTCCTCCTCCCTCCTCCTTCCTCCTCCTCCTCCTCCCCTCTCTCCCTCCCTCCTCTCTCCCTCCTCCCTCCTCCCTCCTCCCTCCCTCCCTCCCTCCCTCCCTCCCTTCCCCTCCTCCTCCCTCCTCCTCCCTCCTTCCCTCTCCCTCCCTCCCTCCTCTCCTGATCATTAAATCTCCCGGAAAAGTTAGAAGTTCGGCGAGGTCTCCGCCTGCCGAAGCGAACTCCTGAAGTTGTTGTCGACCTTCTCGCTGTCTCGTTCTTTTCGCGCGGTCTTCGCTCGGAATTCCCGGATGTGCCGGAGGCGAAACAGGGGGATGCCATATATATATATATATATATATATATATATATATATATATATATATATATATATTATATATATATATATATATATATATATATATATATATATATATATATATATATATATATATATATATATATATATATATATATATATGTGTGTGCGTGTGTGTGTGTGTGTGGTGTGTGTGTGTGTGTGTGTGTGTGTGTGTGTGTGTGTGTGTGTGTATCTTGTGTGTGTGTGCGTGGGTGTGTATGTGTACATAAATTCTTATAAACACACAGACACACACACACGCTCACACACACACAAAGATCTAAATCTACATTTGTATGCGTGTGTCGTGTGCATACACGTATGTATTGACGAAGAGGGAGACTCTAAGAAGAAAAAAAAAAACAAAGAAACAGACGCCCACACATTCCCTGCGGGTTTCGTGATAAGCGAGATGGAGAGTAATGGGCGGCCTCGGAGGGAGGCGCGGCGGGGTGTGAGGGCGGGAATTTTGGATATAACTCGGAATATTAATGGGAAAGTAGTCGCCGGCAGGAATTCGTGGAATATTTACAGATGAGTAAAATTTTGATGGGTTGTTTGATGACGTGTAAACGGCTTATGCAAATGCGGTTATGTGAGGTGCCAAGATGGTTGATCACTGTCTCTGTCTGTCTGTATGTTTTTCTCTTCTCTCTCTCTCTCTCTTTTTCTCTTTTTTCTCTTTTCTTCTATCTGTGCGTTTCTCTTTCTTTTCTCTCTCTCTTCTCTTCTCTCTCTCTCTCTCTCTCTCTCTCTCTCTCTCTCTCTCTCTCTCTCTCTCTCTCTCTCTCTCTCTCTCTCTTCTCTCTCTCTCTCTTCTCTCTACACACACACACACACACACACACACACACACACACACACACACACACACACACACACACACACACACACAACACACACACACACACACACACACACACACACACATTATAATCATATATCAGGTACACATTTGGCTGGGAAGAGTTCCACAACTAACGATAAATAAAATATATATATAAACCAGGAGCGATTATTGATGAAACCAAATCGAAATCAAACGGACGATGAAGGATGAAGTCAGAGAAAATTATCAAGAAAATAAATACGACATTTTCTGAAACAATAGACAGCGAATTCATTGGAGTTCGGAGGTCGCATGGAGGTCACAGAGGTCATATGGAGGTTACAATGGTCGTATGGAGGTCACAGAGGTCGTATGGAGGTCACAGAGGTCGTATGGAGGTCACAGAGGCCGTAGGAAATTAGAAATTAGACTGATTTGCTTTATCAAGAGAGAGATGAGTAGAGGAATTACCTTGAATGTGATTAGGAAAAAGAGGACAGTGAAAGGTGTGAGATAAACTTGGTGGAAACATATGAGGAGAGAAAGAATATATAAGTATATAAGTAGTAAAAAATAAGTAAAAAGCAAATAAGTAGATAAGAAAAGGGAAGAGAGAAAGAATAGAGAAGAAATAGAAAACGAAAGAAGGTAAAGAAAAAAGAAGGGAAACAATATATCAAACAAAACAACAACAACAACAAAAAAAACAAAAAAAAACAGACAATAAAGAAAGAAAAAAAGGGGACCAAAAAAGAAAAAGAAAAAGAAAAAAGGGGACAAAAGGGTCAACAAAGGGATATAAAAGACAGCCTCTCAACATAAATAAGAGACAGAAAAGGGGAGAAAAGTTGGCGAGAAAAGGAAGATGATAGACACCCTGGATGCTTTGGTCTTCGGGGCTGAACGGGATGGAATTGCGCTTCTCTTTGATATAGACTCTGGGCGACGCTGGGGGACTGGTAAGGGGTGGTAGGGTGAGGAGGAAGGGAAGGGGGAAGGGGGAGGGGGTGGTTTTGAGGGAGGACAGGGGTGTGGTGAGGGATGGGTGAGGAGGAAGGGGGGGGAAGGGGGAGGGGGTGGTTTTGAGGAGGACAGGGGTTTGGGGTGAGGGGATGGGTGAGGAGGAAGGGAGGGGGACGGGGGGGGGTTAGAGGAGGGACAGGGGTGTGGGGTGAGGGAGAGTGGGCAGGGGGGAGTGTGGAGGAGAGGGAGGGAGAAAAAGGAAGGGAGGGGGGAGGAGGGACAGGGATTGGGGTGGGGTATGGGTGAATGAGAGTGGGGAGGGGGGAGTGTAAAGGAGAAGGAGGGAGAAAGAGGAAGAGAGGGGAGGGGAAGTGAGGAGGAGGAAGGAGGGAGAAGGGAGGAGGAAAAGGAGGGTGGGGGATGAGGGAGGGGATGGGATGAGAGGATGGAGGATGGAGAGTGAAGAGTGGGAAGAGGGAGAGTGACTGATAAATCGAAGGGAAGGAAGCGTAATGGAGTGGAGAGGGTAAGGGAAAGGAAGAGGGCAAGGAGTGCGTTGTGAGTGAGGAAGGGAAGTGGGGAAGGGTAAAGGGTAAAGGGGGAAGGGGAAGGGGGAAGAGGAAAAGGGGAAGGTGAAAGGGAGAAAGGGGAAGGAGGGGAAAGGAGAAGAGGGAAGGGGGAAAGTGAAAGGGAAAAGAGGGGAAGGGGAGGTGAAAGGAAAGGGAAGAGGATGGAATTAGGGAAAGGAAGGAAGGAGTTGTGATGGTGTGGGGAAAGAAAGGAAAAGAGAAAAGATGAAAATGGGAAGAGAAGAGAAAGGGAAGATGAAAGAGAAAGAGAGAAAGGGAGCATGATGAAGTGGGGAAGTGGGAAGAAAAAGATAAAAGAAACATGATGAAATGGGGAAGAGAAAAAAAAATGAAACATGGAATTGAGAAGAAAAAAAGAAACACAAAGGAATAGGGAACAGAAAGAGGAATAGGGAACACAACGAAGCGGGGAAGTGAGAGAGAAACGTGACGTATCAGGATCACCGAAGTAGGATCCAATGCTTTATTAAGAGATCCTCGATTAACGGCATTCAATTCCACCTCTTTTGTTCCAATCGCTTCTCCGCGTTTTCGGAATCACCTTCGTGTTACCTGATTACCCGAATTAATTACCACAGGTAGGATTATTTCTCCCGAATTACTGGAGGTAATATATTACTCTCTTGTACAAGCCTATTAGCCGTAAGAATGCTAATCAGAGTACGCACTAATTCTGCCTTGTAACGAGAAGTTAAGAAGTACGAGTGGGAGGTGGGTAGGGGGGGAGGGGTAGAGGGGAGGGGGAGGGGGAGGGAAGTGGGAGGGTAGAGGGAGGGAAGTGGGAGGGGGGTGGAGGGGGAGGGTAGGGGGGAGGGAAGTAGGGGGGTAGGAGGGGAGGGGAGGGGAGGGAAGGAGGAGAGGGTAGGGGGGAGGGGAAAGGAGAGGATGGGGGAGGGGAGGGAAAGAGGAGGAAAGGAGAGGGAAACGAGGATGGAAGAAGATAAGGGAGAGGGAGGGAGAGGAGACGGAGAGGAGATAAGGGGAAGGGAGAGAGAAGAAGGAGAGAGAGGAGAGAGAGAAGAGATAAGGGAAAGGAGTGAGAAAGGGAGAGAGAGAGACAGAGAAAAAGGAGATGGGAAGGGAGAGAGAGGGAAGAGGGATAAAGATCATGGTATATAGGAAAGTGAGGAAAAGAGAATGGGGAATAGGAAAATGGAGAGGGAAAAGGGGATAAGGAAGAGGGATTGAAAGAATTAGAAGGAAGAGGAAGTAGGAGAGGAAAAATTAAATCTAAAGAACGGAAAGGTAAAGAGAGAAGAGGAAACAGGAGAGAAACGAGAGGAAGGAAGAAAAGCCGATAAGGGGAGATAGGAGGGAGAAGATGAATGAGGAGACGAAGAGACGAAGATCAGTATATCTATCTTTTTCATTTTCAAAGAATCGGAAAAGAATGGGCATTGATCTCCAAAATACTTGGGAACTAGTTCTTCTTCTTTTCTCATCCTCTCCTTCTCCTTCTTCTTCTCCTCCTCCTCTTCCTCTCCCTCTCCACCTCTCACCTCCTCCTCCTCCTCCTCTTCTCTTCTTTTCTCCTTCTCCCCCTCCTCCTCTTCCACCTCCTTCTCCTCCTCCTCCTCCTTCTCCTCCTCCTCCTCCTCCTCCTTCTTCTTCTACCTTTCTTCTTTTTCTCTTCTTCTATTTATTTTTTAATCTGTTTTGATTCCCTCTTTTTAAAAAACTGTGCCTCATTATCTTCAAATTAGAAATAAGTGACTGAGTGATAAAGAGCTAATGAAAGGGAAGGGGAGAGAATGGAGGAAGGTGAATAAAAGAGGAAGAGAATGAAAGACAGGAAGATAAGATCTATAGATAGAGTGAGAAAGTGAGAGAGAGGGAGAGGGAAAGGCAAAGGGAAAGGTAAAGGAAGAAAGAAAGGGAGAGGAAAAGGAGAGGAGAGGGAGAGAAAGAGAGAAAGAAGAGAGAGAGAGAGAGGAGAGAGAGAGAGAGAGAGAGAGAGAGAGAGAGAGAGAGAGAGAGAGAGAGAGAGAGAGAGAGAGGACAAAGAAAAAGATGAAAGGGAGTTTTCAAAATTAAGAGAAATAGGAAGAAGGGAGAAAACATTAAGAAAAAAGGGAGAAAATAAAAATAAAAAGAAGACAGCGGGAATAATCAAGAACAAGGTCACGAAGGTCAGCTGTTCATCACTAAATACCTGTTCTTAACCCAGTCCCTTTCCTCCCTTATCCTCCTTTCCTCCCCTTTCCTCCTCCTCTCTCCTTCCCTCCCACCCCTCTCTTCCTCTTATCTCCCTCCTCTCCCACTCTCCCCCTCTCTCCTCTCTCTACCCTCTTCCTCTTTCTGCCCTCCCCCACTTTCTCCTTCCCTCCTCCCTTTTCACCTTCCCTTCCTCATCTTCCCTCATCTCACCCTCCACCCTCCACCCCTTACCCTCGCCAACCCCTCACCCACAACCCTCACTATCCCCTCCTCATCCCCCTACCCCTCCACCCTCCTATCCTTCTCATCATCCCCCACCACCACCACCCTATCCCCTCCTCACCCCTCCATCCTCCTACTCCACCCCACTACCTCACCCCCACCCCTCACCCTATCCGTTCCTCAACACTCACCTCCTATCCCCTCCTCATCCCCTCATCCCCCCCACACCCCACTCACCTACCTATCCCTCCTCACCTCCTTCCCACCCCCACCCGCCCTATCCTCCTCATCCCACCCCCCCTCACCCTCACCCTCTATCCTCCACACCTCCTCCTCCCAACACCTCCCCCCTTCCCCACCACCCTCCTACCCTCTCCTCATCCTCACCCCCCCACCACCTCCTATCCCTCCTCACCCTCCACCCTCCTCCATCCATCCCCTCCTCATCCTCACCTCACCCTACCCTCCCCTCCTCCCCACCCCTCCACCCCACCACCTCCTACCCTCTCCTCACCCTCCTACCCTCCTACCCTCTCCTCATCCCCCACCCCCCCCACCTCCTACCACTCCTCATTCCCTACACCCCTCACCCCTATCCCCTCCTCACCCCCCACCCTCCTATCCCCTCCTCACCCCCTCCCCCATCCCTCATCCCATAAAGACGCGATGACTCCCCTCAGCGGCTTAAAGAAAATCCCGCAGATGGGATTGATCAGGCGAACCAGCGAGTCGTGGTTGTCTACAGGTTCGGAAAGCCGGAAGAGGAGGAGATATTGGCTTGCTCTGGGAGGAGAGGAAGGGGGGATGGGAGGGAGGAGGGGTTGGGAGGGGGAGGGATGGATGGAGGGGGAGGAGGGACGGGGTAGAGGAGGAAGGGAGGGGTTGGGAGGGATGGGATGGGTGGAGAGGGAGGGAGGGAGGTTGGGAGGGGAGGAAGGAGGGAGGGAGGAAGGAGGGAGGGAGGATGGAGGGATGGGAGGGAGGAGGGGATGGGAGGGGAAGGAGGGAGGAATGGGAGGGATGGAGGGAGAGAAGGAGGGAGTAGGGCGGGAGGGAGAGAAAGAGAGATTGAGAAAAGAGACAGAGAGAGAGAGAGGGAGAGAGAGAGAGAGAGGAGAGAGAGAGAGAGAGAGAGAGAGAGAGAGAGAGAGAGAGAGAAGAGAGAGAGAGAGGAGAGAGGAGAGAGGAGAGAGAGAGAGAGAGAGAGAGAGAGAGGGAGAGAGAGAGAGAGGAGAGAGAGAGAGAGAGAGAGAGAGAGAGAGAGAGAGAGAGAGAGAGAGAGAGAGAGAGAGAGAGAGAGGGAGAGGGAGAGAGGGAAGGAGGAAAGAGCGAGGAAGAGAGGGGGAGATAAAAAGATCGATAGTTAGATCATTACTAAATTCATTATTCTTACTTTATCATTATCCTACTCATCATTATATGCATTTAGCCCTACTCTGTTCCTTCCTCCATCACAACACCGCCCTCCCCTCCTGTCTCCTCCCCTTCCCTCTCCTGATTTTCCGCTCCCCCCCCCATCCCCGCACTTCCCTTCAGTCCTCCCCAACCCCCATCCCTTCTCTCCAGTCCCGCTCTGCCCCTTCCTCTCACCAGACCCTCTCTGCCCCTTCCCCTCACCATACCCTCCTCACCCCTTCACCGTGCATTCCCAACCTCCCTTTCTGTCCCTCCTGCCCCCCCCCCTCACCAGACCCTGCCTCCTTCCCCTCACCAGACCCTCCCCGCCTCCTTTCCCTACCAACCCTCCCCAACCCTTCTTTTCTTTCCTTCCCCCTCACCAGACCTCCACTTCCCCGGTCCCTTCCCAACCCCCATACCCCATCCCGTCTCTCCCTGCCCCTCCCTACCAGACCCTCCCAATCCGCCCCCCCCCTCCCCCCACGTCCCTCCCTCACCAGACCCCTCCCCAACCCCTTCTTTTCTCTCCCTCCCCCTCACCAGACCCTCCCTCCTCCCAATCCCCCACCCCCTCCCGTCCCTCCATGCCCCTTTTCCCTCACTAGACCCTCCCCAACCCCCTTCTTTTCTCTCCCTCTCCCCTCAACCAGACCCTCCCCACCCCTTCCCTCCCGCCTCCCCATCCCTCCCAACCCCCAACCCCCCTCTACGTCCCTCTCCAACCCCAACGTCTAACGACTCGAGATTTTTGCCGAGAGAAGAGCCCCATTGAGGTTCAAAGTCACATGGATCTCAAGCCTTCCCCCTCCTCCCCCCCCCCCCGCCAAAATGCATTAACTCAAGCAACTCAAGCTATATATGTGTGTGTGTGTGCCTCTGTGATATTTTTTTTTTTTTTCGTTTTTTCTTTATTTTTCTCTCTCTCTTTTCTCTCTTTCTTCGGCGAATCTCCTTATTTCACCACGTCACCCTCGACCCCTGGCTTTGAGGTCGGACTCCAAGAAAGTCGGTAATTATGTGGTTGGGGAGAGTCTCTTTCGATATCTTGAGCGTCTCCTTATACTCTCTTTCTTTTTTTTTTCTCTATTTATCCATGAATTAAAAGAAAAAAGAAAATGTGATGTAGATTTTTTTATTTTTTTTTTTTTTTTTTTTTTTTTTTTTTTTTTTTTTTTTTTTTAGCTATCTCCGTGCATCAGATGCGTATATATATATATATATATATTTATATATTTATATATAGCATTCTCAGTCACTGATAAAATAGCATGCTGCTTTCGACGCCATAGCAAGAGAACTTCTGCGGAAATTATAAATAAAAATCTGAGAAATAACAAATGCAGTTGTTCATCCTTTAAAAAAAAAAAAAAAAAAAAAAAAAAAAAAAAAAAAAAAAAAAAAAAAAAAAAAAAAAAAAATGGCGGACAGCTACATTCACAAACCTTCTCTTTCAAATGACACTATTGGCACCGTTTCACCTTTAAGTTCATGGCACTATTTGCACCGGGCGGAGAGAGATAATGAACATGAACATTATTCGGAGAGGGGATGGTGTTCGAAAGGGTTATTCATGCGATCAAAAACACTATCAACTTTGGGTAACTACTTTCACATACCGTTGCGGTGGTTATTAACAAAAGCTCAAATTATCTTTATATAAAAAAATTACTTTCATATAAGGGTAATCTACAGGGGAGACTTTTTTTTTTTTAATAAGAAAGAGAAAATATTATACACAAAACCTCTTCTAGATTAGGATCTTTGAGATGAAAGAGAGAGTAAAATAGTGAGGGGGGGGGTGAGGGGGTGGGGTATATATCAATTGGACTTTAACTATAGCAAGCACTTTTTTGGCTGTGAGAAAATCGTAATGAAAAAAAAAGGTGTTTTGACTGGATCGGTGCAGCTAAGGGACTGGAAGCCTTTTAATTCTAATCAAATGAAAAATTAAAATGCAGTGTGGAATGAGAGTATATAAAACAAGCAACGGGGAAAGTGCTTGAAGAAGAAGGCAAAAAATGAATAAAAAGAAATAAAAAATAAAGACAAAATTCGACGCTGAGGCGAAATTCGATCAGAAAAGAAAGGGAATTGAGAGTCAGTAAATAAATTAGTAGATAAAGGAATAAATTGATGATTCGAATGGTAAAGCAAAATTGTTTTACTAAATATCGGCTTTAAAAAAATGAGAATAATGTTAATGGAAATAATTATGATTGCAGATAATGATATTCACAATGATATAATGGATATGATAAATAATAGTGAAGGTAATATTAAATCATTATGATAATAGTAAGAATAAGAATAACAGTAGCGATGGTAATGATAATAATGATAATGATGATAATAATGTCAATAAAAAATAATAATAATAATAATGATAATAATAATAATCATGATAATAATGATAACCATAAAAAAGTCAATTTAATAATAGTAATGATAAGAATAACAA
>NW_020868646.1:396840-399340 GCF_003789085.1 Penaeus vannamei
AGAAGAGAGAGAGAGAGAGAGAGAGAGAGAGAGAGAGAGAGAGAGAGAGAAGAGAGAGAGAGAGAGAGAGAGAGAGAGAGAGAGAGAAAGAGAGAGAGAGAGAGAGAAAAGAAAGAAAGAAAGAAAGAAAGAAAAGAGAAAGAGAAGAGAGAGAGAGAGAAAACAAACACAAAGGTCATTTCTCTCCTACAAAGAGGATATTTCCTAAATTAAAGAGAAATAAAGAAGGAGGGTCGGTGGGGTAGGGGGGGAGGGGGTGACAATGGGAGTGAGGGGTAAGGGTGGGGGGGGGTGGGGTGTGAGGGGGAAGGGGGATAGGGTGGGGTAGGGGAGGTGGGGTGAGAATGGGGGGAGGGGTAGGGGGGGGTGGGGGGGGTAGGTGGGGGTGAGGGAGGTAGGGGTGTAGGGGGGGGTAGGGTGGGGTAGGGGAGGTGGAATAGGGAAGTTGGGGTGGGGTAGGGGTGGGAGGGGTGAGAATAGGGGGGAGGGGTAGGGGGGGGTAGGGGAGGTGGGGTAGGGGTAATGGGGTAGGGAGGGGGTGAGAATAGAAGGGAGGGGTAGGGTAGGGGGGGTAGAAAATAGGGGTGGGGGGAGGTGGGGGTGAGAATAGGGAGGAGGGAAGGAAGGGGAGGAGGAGAAGACGTGAGTAAATAGGGGTAACTACACACTTTTTCTCTTCCAGTGGGGACGCGCTATCGGATGTTGCTCTGTCTGATTCGTTTCATTTGTCTCGCCTCTGTCCCCGCGTGGAGCCATCCGGCCTGTCTCCATCCTTCGCCATTATGCCTCGTTTCGCCCAACGATTAATCCTAATTCTCTTTTATGACGTCGATTCTTCCCGTTTTCCTGTTTTGTACCTCTCTGTTTCTGTGTTTCTCTGCGTTTCTCTTTTCTCTCTCTTTCTCTGTGTTTCTCTGCTTTTCTCTCTCTTTCTCTGCTCTTTCTCTTCTCTGTATTCCTCTGTGTTACTCTTACGTACTTTCATTTTTCTGTCTTTCTCTCTCTTGCTTACTCTTTCTGTGTATCCTTCTCTGTGAGTCTCTTGTCTTTCTCTCTATGCCCCCCATTTCTTCCTACAAGACAGCCTCGGACTTTGCATAAACAACAAAAACAACAAAGTCCTTGCACACTTCTCTCTTCCTCTTCCCATCCTTCTCAATTCTCTCTTTGCATCTTCATTCGCTAACCCTTCCTCCCCTCTTTATCAATCCTCCACAATCCCTTTGTATTTCCCTAAATCTCACAACATTAAGATGAGGTTCAAATCATGATTCACAATCTTGCTAAAAAGACCCTTAATGAAGAAATACGATCACATTAGCAAATAGACTTTAGCACTGGACGCAAATGGCGGTTAATGATACACCCGCCACTGAATGGAAAATTTAATTATGTGATTAGGTGAGTTTGGAATAAGGAGAGAGGTTAAAGACCTTAATGACGGGGGTCAGGTATCAGGTAGGGTATCAGTGACCGGACATGTGACGTCATAGATACAAGAGTACAGGCAGAGGATGACCTTTTTTCTCTTTTTTTTCAAATCCCTTCTAATAAAAGTCTAGTGCCTAATCATGATGACTGATTATAAGCCAAATAGATCTATTAGATTCAATAGATTTTATATAGATCTATGATATGACATAGAACTCTATTAGATTCTACATAGATTTATTAGACTATAGATGTATTAGAATCTGTATAGGTCTATTAGATTCTATATAGATTTATTGGAATCTGTATAGATCTATTAGATTCTATTAGATTCGTTGCCTTTCTTTTATTAGAATCAGTTGCCATGTACCTATTTACTGCTTAATTCATCGATGAACTTAGACATCCAATGAACGCACAAGCAGATAAGTTCCCATAGAGTAGTATTCACAATTTTTACACACACACAACACACACACACACACACACACACACACACACACACACACACACACACACACACACACACACACACACACACACACATATATATATATATATATATATATATATATATATATATATTATATATATATATATATATACATATACATATACATATATATAATTCTATTCATCCGAAATAGACGAATTCCAAATAGTCAGTGATGTGTACGTATTGTGAATTCCACGCAAGCCTCTGCCAATGTCCTAATTCATTTGCATATTTCAAGTGTCTTCTCAGGGGACGAAAGATCCTTGTCTGTGATGTCTGCATGCTCTTGCCACGTTGCATTTGGCTGCATTGCAACTCGATAAGCAATTTTGGCATGATGGATAATGGGGAGGGAGGGAGGGAGGAGGAGGGAGGGAGGAGAGGAGAGGGAGAGGGAGGGAGAGGGAGAGGAGAGGGAGAGAGAGAGAGAGAGAGAGAGAGAGAGAGAGAGAGAGAGAGAGAAGAGAGAGAGAGAGAGAGAGAGATAGAGAGAGAGAGAGAGAGAGAGAGAGAGAGAGAGCGAGAGAGAAGAGAGAAAGGGGGAGGAGGGCAGGGGAAAATGAGCGAGGCGAG
>NW_020868646.1:406840-416840 GCF_003789085.1 Penaeus vannamei
CCTCCTCCTCCCTCCTCCCCTCGCTCTCTCTCTTTCTCCTCTTCCCTCTTCCTCCTCCCTCTTCTCCCCTCTCTCCTACCTCTCCTCCCCCTCTCTCCTGTCTCTTCTCTCCCTCTCCCTCCTCCTCCTCCACCTCGCTCCTACCTCTTCTCCCCCCTTCCCTCTTCCTCCTCCACCTCGCTCCTACCTCTTCTCCCCCTCTCTCCTACCTCTTCTCCCCCTTCCTCTTCCTCCTCCTCCCTCCTCCACCTAGCTCCTACCTCTTCTCTCCCTTCCCTCTTCCTCTTCCTCCCTCCTCCCCATCTCTCCTACCTCTTCTGCCCCTTCCCTCCTCCTCCTCCCTCCTCCCCCTCTCTCCTACCTCTTCTCCCCCTTCCCTCTTCCTCCTCCTCCTCCTCCCCCTCTCTCCTACCTCTTCTTCCCCTTCCCTCTTCCTCCTCCTCCCTCCTACCCCTTCTCTCTCCACTGGGAATCCATCTTCCCCCTCTTGGACTATCCCTCTCCCCCTTCCTCTTCTCGGATCCTCTGCCATACCTCCTTCATCCTCTTAAACTCCCCTTTCCCCCTCTCCCTCTCTCGGACCCTCTACCTCCTTCCCCCTCTCAGACTTCCCCCTTTACCCCTTCCTCCCCTCTTGGACACTCTACCCTACCCTCTTCCCCCCCCCTCTTCAGACTCCCCCCTTCCCCCTTCCCCTCTTGGACTCCCCTCCTCCCCCTTCCCCCATCCCCTCTTGGACACTCTACCCTACCCTCTTCCCCCCCATTGAAGTCCCCCTCCCCCCTCCCCCCTCCCCCCTTCCCCTCACCCCGATATCCCGAGCACGCTATCAACACACTCTTAGCAGGATGGTAGTGCAAGCAACGGCCTTGCAACATTGACAGCTCAACATAGCGCCTTTGCTTCCGAATGCACACTATTCCCTTGAAGACCTTGCCACGCGCTTTTATTGCAGGCGGAGACTCGAAAGTGCAACATTTGCGAGGGCACCTGTACGAGAGAGAGAGAGAGGAAGAGAGAGAGAGAGAGAGAGAGAGAGAGGAGAGAGGGAGGGAGGGGGAGGGGAGGGAGGGGAAGGGAGAGAGGGAGGGAGAGGGAAGGAGGGAGGGAAGGGGAGGGAGGGAGAGGGAGAGGGAGGAGGGGAGAGGGAGAGGGAGAGAGGAGAGGAGAGGGAGAGGGAGAGGGAGAGAGAGGGAGAGAGAGAGAGAGAGAGAGAGAGAGAGAGAGAGAGAGAGAGAGAGAGAGAGAGAGAGAGAGAGAGAGAGACAGACAGACAGACAGAGAGAAGGAAAGACAGACAGAAAGATAGAGAAAAGAAGAGACAAAACACACACACACACACACAACACACAAAACACGAAACAAAAGAGAGAGGAGAATGAAAGCGGTAGAAGTCTTGTACGAATAATGGAGGGACAAAGTGAGGCATTTATTCAATAAAGTCGATATCAGGCTGGACGCTCTTATTCTCTCGGAGGCGATGAAGTGACAATAAATATCGACGGTTTGATGGGATGGACTTCTGTCAACCGCGGGGAAGGGATGGGACAGGAAACAATACACTTCCTTACACACACACACACACAGCCTCACACAACACGCAGACACACACATAAACGTACACGTACACACACACACAGCACACACACACACCACACACACACACACACACACACACACACACACACACACACACACACACACACACACACACACACAGACACAAACACACACACACACAACACACAGACAAATACATTCACATAAACGTACACGTACACACACACATAGAGGAATGTGTGCTCATACATGCGCATATACACATACGAACAAACACACACACAGACACAGACACACACATAAACGTACACGTACACACACACATAGAGGAATGTGTGCTCGTACATGCGCATACACGCATACCAATAAACACGTACGCACACGGACACACACATATATACACAGGTACTCGTATACGAACACACACACACATATAAATGAATATGTGTGCTCATACATACGCATACACACATACCAATAAACACACGCAAGCACACACACACACGTACACACACACACACACACACACAAACACACACACACACACACACAAACACAAACACACACCCTATATAAAACCGAGACAAACAACACAAAGAAATAAACCAACCAACCAAGAATTCTCTTTCTTTCTTATTTTCTTTCCTTTTTTCTTCTTCAAGACACGTCTCGCCAGAATGTAATGACGTCAGCACCAGACTGTAAATGGGTCTTAAATACACACATATATTTCGTGCCTTGAATTTCGTTAGTTTTTTTTTTTTTCCTTCTATGATGGATAATGTACGTATTTCTTAGTGTTTTCGTCCCGTTTGAGATGGAGGTGCGTTCGTTGGTGGAGTGGAGAGTGGTGGAGTTTGGAGTTGGTGGAGTTGGAGGTGGTGGAGGTGGAGTTTGGAGTTGGAGTTGGGGGAGTGGAGTTGGTGGAGTTGGGGGAGGTGGTGGGGTTGGTGGAGGTGGTGGAGGAGTTGGAGTTGGTGGAGGTGGTGGAGTTTGGGGAGTTGGTGGAGTGGAGGGTGGTGGAGTTGGGGAGTTGGCGGAGGTGGTGGAATGGTGGAGTTGGTGGAGTTGTTGGAGTAGTGGAGTTGGTGGAATTGGTGGAACTGATGGAGGTGGTGGAATTAAGGGAGTTGGTGAAATTGGTTGAATTGGTGGAGTTGATGGAATTAGAGTTGAATTAGGGTGGAATTTGGGAGTTGGTGGAGTTAATTTAGAGTTGGTGGAATAAAAAGTTTCGCATATTTTCACTTACTCTTCATCCCCTTCATTCTATAAATACCCCAAAAAAACTTTATGCAAGACAAAAATAAATTGAAGAAAAAAAAAATGGACTACTTGTCAACACCGACGTTGCACAGCTACAAATCGCGTCAATTAGGTCGATATTCACTTATCAAAAGGCCGAATCTGAGCCTAATTGCACGTATGCACGCGACAGCTGGGCGGGGCATCCACTGGGCCTATTAAAGCGCCGAGTGAAGCGTGGATAGAAGGAGGAATAGGAAGATAGGGAGAATAATTTGTGGAAATAGGGAATGAGATGATTCCGAGGTGAGTTAGTCGATTGATAAATAGATGGACGGAGAGAAATAGAGAAATAAATGTATGTATATACATGTACATACACCCACACACACATACACAAGCACACACACACACACACACACACACACACACACACACACGCACGCACACCACACACACACACACACACACACACACACGCACACACATACATACATACATGCATACATACTTGTTTTTGTACTGTAAGTGGATGTGTAGATAGGGAGATGAACATATAAGGCTCAATGACAAAAAAAAAAAAAAAAAAAAAAAAAAAAAATGATGGGTACATATAGAAACAGAATGCGTCAAATAGAATTAATTCGTGTGAAGCGAGTGATAACGAACGCTTGTAATCCCCATTCAGTTTTATATTAAAAACCTGCATTGTGTGCGGTATCACGTACACAGTCATACGCACAGCCGCAAAAACAACAATAACAACAGTAACAACAACAGTAACAACAACAATAGCAGAAACAGCAACAACAATAAGAACAGTAGCAGCAACAGCAACAACAACAGCAATAACAACAACGGTAACAACAACAACAATAGCAGCAACAGCAATAACAACAATGACAACAGTAGCAGCACAGCAACAACAACAGCAATAACAACAACGGTAACAACAACAACAATAGCAGCAACAGCAACAACAATAATAACAGTAGTAGCAGCAACAACAACAGTAACAGCAACAACAACAACAACAACAAAACAACAACAAAAAGAACAGTACACCCTCCATGTTTATGCCGAGTGCCACAACGTATATAAATCAGCCTGAAAATTCGTTACTATTCCGACCTGCCCCCACCAGCTGACTCACTCCCTGCCCACAACAGCACCCCGAGTGACACCTCTTCCCCCCCCCCTTCAGCTGTTCAGGACGATTCAGGGCGACAATAAGGCTCCTGTGCTCCCAGCTGAGGCGAGTTCTACCCCCTGTTTCCATCGGAGACAATCTCGGAAGTCTACTGATAGGCTTAATAGCTGTAGTCTTAACAATTTCAGACATTCTCCCGAGGCTCTGAACAGTCTACAACAGTCTACTAACAGTCTTGGTAGTTCTCGACGGTCTCCTGAGAGTCCTATCAGTTTTAACGGTCGCTTGAGAGTCTTTTACAGTCTCAACAGTTTCCTGATAGTCCTAACAGTCTTTACGGTCCCCTGACAGTCTTAACAGTCTACTACTTGCGCGTAAACAAGCCATCTTCGCTCCAAGGACGCTGACCTTTTTTTTTGTGTGTGACCTTTTTTTTTCGTGACCCTGTTACCCCGCGTCTCAATCCCTCGCTTTTTAACGCCGAGTCTCATTTCTTTACTCAGTGAGTACGTGGGAAAGGCGTGTCTTGTGAGTGAAGGTGTGGGGGTGGGTAAGGGTGGGAGGGGGTGGGGTGGGAGGGGAGGGGAGGGGGCGAAGAGGGGAGGAGGATTTAGGAAATGAAGAGGAGAGGAGGTGGAGGAAGGGAATAGAGGAGAGAGAGGGTGGGTGGGTGGGATGAGGGGGCGAAGAGGAGGAGGATTTACGAAAGAGGAGAGAAGGAATGAAGAGGAGAAGGGAGGAGGAAGGGAAATAGAGGAGAGAGAGGGAAGGAAGAGTAAGAGAAGGGGTTGAAGGAGGGGGAAGAAATGATGGGAGAAGAGGAGAGAATAGAAGAAGAGGAGAGGGAGGAAAGGAGGCGGAGGGGGATAGGGAGGAGAGTGGAAGAAGAGGAAGAAAGAGAAGGAGGAAGAGGAAGTGAAGGAGATAAGATGCAATGAGAAAAAGAAGGAAGAAAGAGGGAAGGAAGAGGAGGGAAGGAAGAGAAGGACGAGAGAGAAAGAGCGGGGAAAGGGGAGGAGAGAGGGATGTAAGAGGGGAGAAGGAGGAGATCACGTCTGGGTTGCGATGAGGAAGCAGAGGTCGAGGAGGAGAGGAGGAGAGGAGGAGAGGTCGAGAGCGTCAGCATGAGTTAGCGATGAGCTGGCGCGGAGGAGGAGGAGGAGGAGGAGGAGGAGGAAGGAGGAGAAGGAGGGGAAAGGGCGGGGAGAAAGGAAGGCAGGAGTAGGATGAGAAGATAAAGGAAGAGGAGGAGGAGGAGGAGGAGGGGGAGGAGGAGGCGAAAGGAGGATAAGGAGGAGAAGGTGGAGGGTGAGAGATAGAGTATGAAAGTATTAATGAGGAGAAATAATTATGAGAGGAAAAGGAAGACTCAATAATAAATTGAGTGAAAGAAATGGACAAGATAAAAGGAACAGAAAGAGAAGGGAGACAAAGATCAAACATTTTGTCTCTCTTTGAACAAGGAGGTAAAGCATAAAAAGAAAAGAAAAGAAAAAAGTGAAAAACGCAAGCAGAAAAAAAAACTAAAAAGTACATAGAGTAGACTCGAGTGAAAGACCTCCCTCTCTCCTTCTCTAGCTCCCCCTTCTCTCTCTCACTCCCTCTCTTTCTCTTCCCTAACCTCTCTCTCCGTGTCTCCCCAGCTCTCTTCTCTCCGTCTCTCCCTCCCCTCTCCCCCTCTCTCCTTCTCTCTCTCTTCTCTCACCTTCCCTCTCTTCTTTCTCTCTCTCTCCCTCCCTCCCCTCTCCCTCCCCCTCTCTCTCTTTCTCTCTATCCCTCCCTCCCCACCCTCCTTCCCTCCCTCTCTCCCTCCCTCTCTCTCTCTTTCTCTCCCCCACTCTAAGAGCAAGAAGAGGCAGGGAGAGAAAGCAAAACAGAGGCGGACGGGAGGGAGCAAATGTCGTGATGCGCCGAGCACTCTGACAAGCCCCGAGCTCCGACGTGTGTGTGGGGTGTGTGTGTGAGAACGCTGAAGGGAGGGGCGGAGCGAGAGGGAGCGCTGGAGATGGGCGTGGTAGACCGGGCTACAGGAGGGGAAAGGCTACGTCATCAAAAAGCCCCTCCCTTCCTCCCAATCTCCCCCTCACCCTCACCCTTACTCACCCTCTACTCCTACTCGTCTCCCTACTCCTACTCCCCCCTACTCCCCCTTCAGGTCCCCTCCCCCCATCCTTCCTCTCCCTTTCTCATCTACTCGTACTCCTCCTCCTCCTCCTCCTCCTCCTCCCCTCCTCCTCCTCCTCCTCCCTCCCTCCTCTCTCCCATACCCCCCCAATCCTCCCCCACTCGCTCTTCTACTCGTCTCCTCCCCCCCCCCTCCCTCTTCTCGTCCCCCTCACTCTCGCTGCCTCTCCCCTCACACGCTCCCCTCCCGCAGCACAAAGCTAGCGAGGTTCGAGGCGTCACATTCCCCGTGTAAACCGACTGCTAGTGTATTTTCTCCTTTTATATCGAAGCATCCGGTTAATTGTTTTCTTTTGCTAGTGTATTTTCTACTTGTATATCGAAGTATCATTGTATTTCGGATAATCAGTCTGCTTTTATATCGAAGTATCATTGTATTTCGGATAATCAGTCAGCTTTTATATCGAAGCATCATTGTATTTCGGATAATCGGTTAATTATTTTCTTTTGCGTATTTTCTACTTTTATATCGAAGTATCATTGTATTTCGGATAATAATTAATTGTTTTCTTTTGCTAGTGTATTTTCTACTTTTATATCGAAGTATCATTGTATTTCGGATAATCGGTTAATTGTTTTCTTTTGCTAGTGTATTTTCTACTTTTATATCGAAGTATCGTTGTATTTCGGATAATCGGTTAATTGTTTTCTTTCTCATCTTAAAGTGTTTATTCCGAAATGATAAGGTGTGTTAAGAGCAATAAATTCATTTCATTTTGTATCGTAAATGTTTCATACGTTTAAATAAAAAGAAAAAAAAATGGAATGAAAGATAGAGAGAAGAATAGATAGCGATTCATACGTTTAAATAAGAAAGAAAAAAAAATGGAGAGAATAATAGATAGCGATTGAGTTTTCCTCGACCTTTTAGCTAAATATTCCATCGTATTGTCCTCTGCATTCTATTATATATAAAAAATATATATACATCAAAAAATCGAAAATGGATATCCCTTATAGCGCAGAACCATAGAGACGAAACTCCTTTCTCTCTCCCCTAGACTGGAAATGGCTGATAGGAAACCGTACTCTTTGGTGCTCTGTAATAGCCATGTCGTGCTGAGATTTCAACCTCTGGGGGCTATTTCGCCTAATACACTGGCTATGACTTACGGCTAGCAATTTCCAGCGCTATTTTTCGGGTCTTTGGGTTTGTGCTAGCTTTCGGGGGCTCGTGGGAGGGGGAGGGAGGGGGGGGAAAGGGGATGAGGGGAGAGGGGGGAGAGGGTAAAGGACGGAGAGGGGAAAGGGGTAAAGGGAAGGGAGAAGGGAAGTGGTAAGGAGGGGAGAGGGGAAAGTGGTAGAGGAGGGGAGAGGGGAAAGTGGTAAAGGAGGGGAGAGGGGAAATAGGGGGAGAGGGGGAAGGAGTAGATGAGGGGAGAGGGGAGAGGGGAGAGGTAAAGGAGGGGGAGGGGAAAGTGGGTAAAGAAGGGGAGAGTAGAAATGGGTAAGGAGGGGAGGAGTGCTGGGATTGAGCGGGTTGAGGTGGAGGGAGTGCTGGGGTATAGGGGGAGTGGAAGGGTAAAAGGGGAGAGGGGAGTATAAGGGTAAAGGGGAGGGGAGAGTGGAAGGATAAGGAGAGGGAGAGGTTGAGTGTTTGGGTAGAGGAAGGGGATGAAGGGAGTAGGAGTAGGAGCTGGAAGGAGTAGAAAGAGGGGAAAAGACGATTCTGATAACAGCGGCAATAAAAAAGATAATAAATAAGGAGAGAGAAAGAGAGAAAGAAAAATGTCCTGCGGCCCTGCGTAACTCTGAGGAGGTGTGGAAGAAGTGTGTGAAAGAGGGGAGAAGAAGCGCGAAAGGAGAAAAAGGGGAAGAGGGAAGACCAAAAGAATGGAAGGAAGGGGAAGGGAAAGGGGAAACGATTAAGAGCAGCGACTAAAATTATCTCGGAGGGGAAGCAAAGATATAGTCCTGATAAACTTGGGAGAAGATTTTATGGAAAGAGAAAAGAAAAGAAGAGAGAGAGAGAGAGAGAGAGAGAGAGAGAGAGAGAGAGAGGAGCAGAGAGAGAGAGAGAGAGAGAGAGAGGAGAAAGAAAGAAAGAAAGAAAGAGAGAGAGAGAGGAGAGGAGAGAGAGAGAGAGAGAGAGAGAGAGAGAGAGAGAGAGAGAGAGAGAGAGAAGGAGAACGAGGGAGAATTATAAGAGATAATAGAAAGAAAGAGAAAGAGAGACAGATAGACAGAGACAGAGAGAGAGACATAGATAAAGAGATAGATAGAGAATGAAAGATCAGTAAATCAAGAAAACAGAAACAAAGAGAGAATGAAACGAAGAGGAGGGGAGAGGGAGCTGTACTACACGGGCCTTTGGCACTGTGCCTCCTCTTGACTATTATCTCATGATGAGCTTAAAAATGACAGATGAGGAGATGGGGAGGAACGTGATAAAGACGAACGAAAAGAGGAGGGGAAAAAATACGAATGAGGGAGAGAGGCAGAATAGGAAAATAATGGGATTATCCTGTCAAGAGAGGGTAGAAAAATGCGCTGTGATTATTACCTCTAACAGTAAATAAGTGTGGTGTTTATAGCTGCCGGTATTAAGGAAAGAGAACAAAAGAGATAATGAAATAAAAAGGGAAACAGATAATGAAATAGAAAGATAAACACGAAAGGAAATAGATGGAGAGAAGGGCACGGCTTAAGAAAATAGGAAGAAGGGAAAAGGGCAAAAATCAAGGAATGGGGATAGGAGGAGAGTAAAGAGAGTATGGAGGAGAAAGGAGGAGATAGAAAAGAGATGAGGCAGGAGAGAAGCGAGAAGGAAGGAATACGGGGTAAGAGAGAGAAAGAAGGAGCGCGAGAGATGCGAGAGGAGAGGATTAGGAAAAGAGGTGGAGGAAGAGAAGAAAAGAGGGAGGAGGAGAAGAGGAGAAGGTGAATAAGAAGAGAAAAGAGGGAGAAGAGGAGTAAGGAGATGGAGGAGGAGAAGAGGAGAGAAGAAGAAGAGGAGGATGAAATGGAGGAGGAGAAAGAGGAGAGGGAGAAGAAGAAGAGGAGGATGAGAATAGGAGAGGAAAGAGGAAGAGGAGAAAAGAGAGGAGGATGAGATAGAGGAGGAGAAGAGGAGAGGAGAAAGAAGAAGAGGAGGATGAGATGGAGGAGAAGAAGAGGGGAGAAGGAAGAAGAAGAGGAGGAGAAGAGGCGGAAGAAGAAAAGGAAGATGAGATTGCGAGAGAAGAGGAAGAGGAAGAAGAGAAGAGGAGGAAAGGAGGAGGTGGAGGAGGAGAGGGATGGGAAGGGGGGGGGGGTAGGCAAGGGGCACGTGGAGATGGCACTTCTAACACAAGTGCGAGACGCGGTTCATCAGGACTACAGCGCCCTCAGATACCACGGCCCCGTTAGTTGTTGTCTTGCGGTGCATGGCCTTTGTGTGCAGGGCTTCATGTACACACACGCGCGCGCGGATTCTCTGGTTCTTGACACACACGCACACATCTAAACATATATACACGGACTGAAACGCACCCAAAACGCACACACACACTCAAACGCACGCACTTACCCAAACACACACGCACACACACACGTGCTCAAACTCACGCACCCAAAACACAAACACACACACACACACACACGCTCCTAAACACACCTACCACATACACACCCACACTACACCACAAACACACACACCACGACACCGACGAACGCACTTACAAACATAAAAAAAAATCATACCCAGAGCATCGAGACCTCCATCGAGAGTCTCATCACAGAACCGACCGCCACATCTGCCTGTTTCCCAAACTTCTTTTCTTTACCTTTTTCTTTTTTCAACAAATCCCGAGAAGGACGAATGGTGGAGATAGGGGTAAAAGGAAAGAGGAGGGGGGGGGGGATAAGGGAGGGAAGGCAGGG